>JAPYYD010001595.1:996-13496 GCA_028551405.1 Uromys caudimaculatus | reverse complement strand
AGGACACTGGCACACATTATGAGAGTCAAAACAAGGAAGTCATCATCTGATTACACCTCAGCTGGCAAGAGATGAGCCAAGCAGCAATAGCACCCTGAAACATCATCAAAGCTCCACAAGTGTTGATTTGGCAATTAGCAGTGAGTTTTCCAAGCAGGAGAACTCATAAACACAAAATCTACAAATAATGATAAAATTTAATTGCAGCTATAATTGAAGGGAAAATTCTTAAGAGAAATGGGCCAAACACCAACATTCTATAGCTAAGCTTCTTCACCAAGTTCTTTAAAACTAAATACCATATGATTTACAAAGCAATGCCCCGCCAGGGCACTTTACCTAATGGAAACAAAAATTCAGCAGTCATTGTTTAATGTAGTCATTGCCTTCAACAAGAGCCAGAGAAGAGTGAGCTAATCTAAGCTGAAACAATGTATAATCCTCTTGAGCATGTTAAGTGGGGCAATTCCCCACTCTAAAGAAAGACAGTTGCTCAAGGCCACCATCCAGGTATACATGTATGTTAAAGTGGAACAAATGTCATGTCACCGGGGCCAAATGAAGAAGAAAGTGTCATCCTCTTGGGATTGTTTGAAAAACATGATGGAGAGACTAATGCCTGAAAAAGGCGTAAAAGATTTGGAAGATGACAGCCAGAGTTCTGGAGCTCTGGGAAAAGGACTGGAATCAAATACAGGTATAAAGAAGGTGAAAGGGTGGCTCTTATCATTGGTCTAAAGTAAGACAGACACAGTGCAGCCAAAGTGTTCGCAGAGAGGAGAACTTGAAGGCAAATGGATAAATGAAGGAACATAGATCTAACTAGCCTCATCTTGTTTCTGGAAGCCTCTTGGCTAAATATTTCCATGGCTAAATACAGTGATTAACTCTTTCCCTGTCTGTTTTTACTCCCTTAACTAGAATACATATGGAAGCAAGCAGGGCTCAAGCCTTGCTCTGTCTTCTAGCAACACTCCTTAACACGCAGCATACCCCCAGCATCTGAAAGATCAGCTCCCATCAACCCTTGCATGTTGTAAGCCCTGGGTATGCATTTACTAATTCACCTAGTGGACTTATAAGTAGACTGAGTCTTTAACTCTGCTCTGCCATTTACCACTAATACAGATGGTTGAAAATGCCACAATATGACATTACACATTTTTGTTTCCTATCTAACTAAAACAAAAAGTAGTGTCTAACAGGATCTCCAAATTCTGTAATGAAATTTATAAATATGTGAGTATGGCCATAAAATCTGAAGATTTAGTGTTAACTTTTGGCTGCTTGATTCTAATTCCTTAGAACTTAATATGATACTCACTGCGTTCTTAGATTAGGTGTTGGTGTTTATAAGATTATGTAACATGAAGTTAAACATTTCTGTTTGTGAAAAACATTCTGAAAAATCAAATTTTCTTTATAAAAGTATTTAATCATATCTTAGTTTCTTCTCGCTTTAACAAATTATTTTAATTGTACATATTTTTTAAAACTTTTATTGATTCTTTGTTTCACATCATGCACCCCGGTCCTGCTCATCCCCACCCCCCTCATAGCTGTCCTCTGCCCTTGCAATCTCCCTTCAAAATAAGCACACACACACACACACACACACACACAAAGCATAGAAAACATCTCATCATGGAAGCAGTACTATGTCAGTGTGTCCCACAGTATGTCCCTCTGTCCACACAGCTTCACTTGCAAATGTTCACTGCAATGAGTCGTTGGTCTGGTTCGAGATCTCTGGCTTCTGTGACACCATCAATATTGGATCCTCACAGGCCTCTGTCTGTTATTTTGTTGTTGTCTTCTGTCATGGAGATCTCGTAGCTTTAGATCAGCAGGACTGGCCATTTCACTTGTCCCAACCATTCACAGATGATTTAGATTTCGGGGTGGTTCAACTCAGAGCCCTGGATCTGGGCCTAGGTAGTAGCTGAGCTGGTCAGCACACTGGCTCTCCCTTATCCACACCACCAGAGTTAGCTCTCCAGCACTGCTCCAGCTAAGCCACCCAATGCCTCCATTAGCAGGAGGCAGGGTCATCTCTCCTGCTCTTATACCCTTGGGGTTGGCTCACCCATGACTTCACCATCAGGACCAGCTCCATTGTGTTACCCAGGTCAGGTGCAGGGCCGCTCTCCTTGGTGCTGCAGCCAGTGAGGAGACAGGGATGACTCTCTGGCTCTCATGCCCTCAGGGCCAGCTCTTCCCAACTACTGCAAATGGGTACTAGCTCATCCATGCCCCCTCAACCAGTACCAGCTCTACTGTGATGCCCAGGTGAGGTGCAGTGCCTGTTTTCCTGAGTGCTGCAGCTGGTAAGAGACAGAGCTAGCTCTTCCACAATCATGACACTGTGCACAGCTTTCCCAATTGCTGGAGGGTGGAGAGGTGGTGCCAGTGCCACCATATGTCAAATGAGTGGTGGGGTCAGCTCTAACACACCCCCACCACCAGGGCCAGCCCACTGTGCTGCCTGAGAGAAGCCAGGGCCAGCTCTCTGGAGTACTGCCAGTGAGAGATGGGGCCAGCTCTCCAGAATGCTGTAGCCAGTGAGGAGTAGGGCCAGTTCTGCACAGCCTCTGGATATCCACGTGGTCCCTTGTGGCTGCCCTGATCAGGGATGTTCCCATGTTCTAGAGTGGTGAAAATGAGTCACGGACATCAACACTGATCCCTTCCACGGTGTAGCCATGAATCCAGACATGGCCCTCAGCAGTCACTCAGGCTGGGACCTCCCCATGGCCCCAGGTGGTGGGGCCAGCCACTTACAACAGGCCATTCCTCTCTACCCTCGAGTCTCCAGTTCCATCTCTCTCCATCACATTCAAGCTGCTCCATTTCTCTTTCTCTCCCATCTGTCTACCACATACTTGCACATTGTGGTGGCTCCCACTGCAGACTGGGCAGGAGGCTAGTGAGACCCTGGGTGACATCCTCCAGCAAATGGGTGTCTATACCCCACCTGTGCTGTGAACCTGAAGGCAGGTCTGTGGATAGCTCAGCAGTCCACTGGTCTCTGTCTGGCTTCCTCCTCCCATGCTGCACTGTGTGCTGATAAGCCAAGTTCTGCCTGTCATTGCCCCTGCCCCTGTGCCATGGGGGAGAGGGCAGGTCAGTGGGCGTCCCTCTCCAGCATGGTGGAACACAGGTCTCTGTCTGTCTTCCTTTTCCTGTGCTATGCTGCCTGGATTTGATTTGATTTGATTTGATTTTTATATGCCTTAAGCATAAAACAACTTTGGCCACCAAGACAAGCATCAAGCTAGGATGAACAAAAGACTGCCATCTGACTCTGCCCCTGACTGATATAAGAACACCACCACCACCAAGGTGTCTCTTTCCCCATTGCCAGGGGGTTAACTGTATAATTTTAAGAAGTCAATTCTTGCTCTTTATGAACTCCTGAGATAGAAATGTCAGCAGGACACAAATTAAATAATATTAAAATAGTTAATATTTAAATTTGAGTATATTTCATATAAAATCACTATAACAATTATATAGCAGCCTATGGCAAGAAACTTCTAAATTAATTTCTGTCTATATTCATTGCTTCTGATTGAATTTTCTATTAGAAGTAAAAATCGAATTTTCAAAGACAACACTTTTGCAGTCAAATCTTTGTACTTACTGTTTCAAATCCTCGGTGTGGATGATCAGGAAATCCTCCTGGCCTTCCTCCTTTAAATTCATCAAACAATAAAAATGGATCCAGAATTTTCAACTAGAATAATAAACATTGACATGTTAGACATGGCTTTTAAGTCATACTACAGGGGCTACATTCATAGACATTTCTAACAAAACTCATTGAAGATTGTGCAGTCAATAACCAACCTTCTAAAATGCAAATTATATTCAGGAAGAAACTATACTTGCACATAACAAGTGATCAATTACATTAGAATTGACATTGTAGAAGAAGAGTAAAGAGTAAACAAACATTTCATGATTGTCTACAATACAGTCAAGTAGGTCATGATCAATCTGTAACAGATTCTTAACATCCTGAGGTAGGTGTTTATAAAATCAATAACTAAGCTGTGATTATGAGTGTTTTCAAGGAAAACAACTTCACACATATAAGAACAGGTGACATCAAGGAAGTCTTCGAAAACTTGATTTTTACTTCTAATAGAAAATTTATGACCCGGGAAGTGGCTTTTGAGCTGAGTCTTGAAGTCATGTTGGAACTAACCAAGTGGAAAGGAAAGAACAGTGGTATTCCAGAAAGAAGGGGGTAAGAGAGATTGGTATGCTTGGCATAGTCTCTGCCCACCACTCATCGGAATTCCATGGGCATATAAAATTAACAGTATTCTGTTATCTAAATATTCTTGCACAGAAACAGATTTTCTTCATAATTTTATGAAGGACTTTATTTTAAAAAATAAACAATAATTATTATTATTTAAATAAATAATTTTATTTAACGGATTAAATATGCCCTTAGTTTCTTCTATCAACAATAAGTTACTCATATGCATGTGCACATATATGTCAATTCTTACTCTTTATTAATGGTTCAAATAGAAATGTCTGCAATGATACGAATCAAACAAAAAGTAAATACTTAAATTTGACTATACTTCATTTAAAATTAAATAGTATAGCTTTATAGCACACATAAATTATGATGAGAGATGGGCAAAGGATAGAGGTTAAAGTCTTTGGGTTTTGAAATAAATTGTTGTTTTGTACCCCAGGCTGGCCTCAATCTCTCAGTCTTCCTGCCTCCACATCCTAAGTGTTGGGATGAAAGGTATGCGCCCCCATAACTAAGTATAGTTCAAATCTTAAAGGATTTTGGACCTTATCCTGAAGGTGATGGGCTGTAATTGGGAGTTGAGATAATTAGATTTAGAAAAATCATTCTAAAAAAGATGATAGATATTCAACATCCCGTGTGGGAGCAAGGGCCAGAAGTAAGGTAATAGCAGCAGTGACGGAGCCTCACTGAGTGGCTAGGTAGATATTATGAGACATGTAGGAAGAATACTAAGTAACTCCCAAAGTTCTTGTTATGGTGCCCGGAAAGATGGTAAGTCCTCTCAACAAATCAAGGAATATTAAAAAAGCAGCAGCCTTAACATAATTATGAGAATGGTTTATGTCTTGTTGAGTTTGAGATATCTACTATAAATGTTATACATATAAATATTAAGGCTTATGCAAAGGCTACTGAAATGAAATCTCTTTTTTTCTCTCTCTCTCTCTTTTTTTCTGGTTTTTTTGTTTGTTTGTTTGTTTTTTGTTTTTTTCGAGACAGGGTTTCTCTGTGTAGCCCTGGCTGTCCTGGCACTCACTCTGTAGACCAGGCTGGCCTCAAACTCAGAAATCCACCTGCCTCTGCCTCCCAAGTGCTGGGATTAAAGGCGTGCGCCACCACCACCCGGCGAAACGAACTCTCGAGTTTGGTCAACAGGTAGAAGCAGCTGTGTTATCATATTCAAGGTTGTCTTGCTTATTCTTATCCATTTGTTTAGAATTCTTATCAACATATGTGATTAAAGATGTCGGAAGTTTTACTGGAATTGCTTTGAATATATATGTCAGTTTTAGAAAGAGATGTAAATAATATTGATCTATTTTACTTATAAGCACGTTATCTCTATTTAAGTCTTTAAATGACCTTGATTAAGGAATTATAATTTTCTTCATAAAGGTTTTGTATATATTTTAATTTTTCAGGTAACATGCTCAAATGGCATCATAAACTGCACTTAAAATTACATTTTGAACAGTTTGCTACTGAGAATTATAAATATGAATAGATATATGACTTTTGAACACTGCTAAGCACTTATTAATTTTAATAATTCCCCTAGAGGTTCTTTTGAGTTTTATTTCCTAAGATGGTCACGACACCAGTGTATCTATCAATAAGCTTTCCCCCAATAGTTCATAAAAATAGTTTTGCTTGACTTAAAACCAAAAGTTGCAATTTTTCTAGGTTTTGCTAAGTCCAGCCGGCCTCTGCATCTTCTCTTTCTGGAGTTCATGTTAAAACAGCACATACATGGTCTAGCCAAACAAGGAGAAGGACACTTACCCTGGGACTCACGGGTAACACACCTAAAGATGGATGGGAGCATATAAGCCTATTGCAGGAAGGGAACAAATATTCGAGAGCAATAATCCAGCCAACACCCATGAGCAAATAGCTCGGCTTTTTCTCATTTTCAAACCTTGTACTTTCTATTTCTTTTTTTCCCCCCAATGCTGAGAAAAAGATGGAAGGTGGGGGTCTCACGCACACTACACAAGCACTCCACCCCCAAGCTAAGTCACCAGCCCTAACTTCCCCTCTTTTTGCTTCTTGCCTTTGTTTTGCAAGCTAGCACCTCTCCGAGTATAAAGGATGGTAATCGGTGTCATTGTCATGTCCCTGATTTTATAGAGCTGGCTGTTTATAAAGTTTTATTGCTAAGCAGGTTATTAATCACAAATTTCTCTTTTTCTGTAGACTCCCTTCATAGGGTTAAGGAGCTGCCTTTCCAGGTCTAGTTTATTAAGTTTATCAATGGATTTTGAATTTTCTTGCTATCTTGTGTCTATCAACTGAGCTAATTACGTGTCTTTTTCTTCTTTGTCTCTTAATATGGATGAAGATGATATAAGTCTTTATTGCTTCTTGGTGACAAGGAGATTCATATAGGCAAATAAACTTGTCTCAAATAAACTGTGAAGACAAAAATGTTCCCTCTCTTCAGTCAATCCCTGTCACTATCAATCACTCATAGAATAGCAATTATTTACTGCTTCTGCCTTGGAATGAAAATCTCAAAATATGGAGGCAGTTTGGGGGGACTGGGTAATAAGTTCAAGGCTAGAAAGCTTTTGAGATTCATCCTAGAAAAAAAGCTACATTACAGTCATCGGAGTGTGAAATTTGGAGGGTTAAAAGAAATAGGGGAGAGCCACAGACAGCACACATACACACATACACACACCCCGTCACCTTAAACACTAGCTGAACTATCCTGAATGAAACATTGGTAGCAACAAGCACACATGATTTCTCAGAAAGAGCTGAAGCACACACTGGAAGCTGGAGTAGAGGTGATCCTGCTTGCAAGGCAAAGAATGTGAATTTCATGGAGAGCACAACTGTCAAGTAATGAGATTAGATATTTAACGTACCTAAGGATATTTCTTTTTTTTTTTTTTTATTTTATTCGCCTTAGTATTTTTTTTTCTTTTTTTTCTTTTTGATACTTTATTTACATTTCCAATGTTTCCCCTTTTCTGGGTCTCCTCTTTGGAAACTCCCTATCCCCTCCCCATCCCTGCCTCTGTGAGGGAATTCCACCTCCCACCCACCCGCCTACCCATCCCCATATTCCCGCTTTGACATTCCCCTTTACTGGGGCCTCTAACACCCTCAGGCCCAAGGGCCTCTCCTCTCTCCCTGATGGCCATCGAGGTCGTCCTCTGCCACATATGTGGTCCGAACCATGGTTCCATAGATGTGTATTCTTTGGTTGGCGGTCCAAACTTCAGGATGACGGGGGGGGGGGGGTCAGGCCCATTGACGCTGTTGCTCTAACAAAGCATTGGAGGTATGACATGGTTCCCTTTGCCACTTGTGGCAAAATGTAAGAAGAGAGAAGTAATACAAACAAAGAAAGGTTGATTAGAAGAAAATTAAATTTGAAAGGCTTGGATAATATGCAGCCTACTTTAAAGAATGAGAAGGCATGTTATTAAGATTGTGGCCAAATAACTATTTGATAAAAAACAATCTACACAGGATCCAGAAACCATTGCCAAAACAAAAGAAGAAACTGGCACCACGTTTTGTGTTGGTCCACTCAAGGTACTATCACAAAGTATCATAAAGTGAGGACCTTCAAAGTGATTCAAATGTATTTCTTACAGTGCTGGAAGCTCAGAAGGTCAAGATTAAGGTAGCAGCAGCAGTTTTAGTATCTAGTAAAAATCCAGTTTCTGCACAGGCAATACCTTCTAGCTGTGTCCTTACATGGTGGCAGGGTCCAGCTAACTCTCTGTGATCACCCTTATAAGAACATTAATCCCAGATATGCAGATTTCATTCTCATGACATAAATACCTCCTAAAGACCCTGCCTGCTAATACCATTAACTTGAAGGCTAGGATCTCAAACTTCGATATGAGGAAGGACACATACATTTAAACCATATCAGTATGGTATGTATTCATTGCACATTGGCTCCTTCTACTCACCAATCTCTGTCATATGAATACACCCACAAGAAGAAAGTCAGCATAAGAAAAGGCTACAGAACCCAGGTTGCTGATCAAGTGTCAGAGGGATGGACTGTTCAACTGGCCAGGAGCCGAGAGATGTGAGTAAGAGACACTCCAATAAACAAGAGGACACAGTTGTGTTAGACTGTTGCACTGAAGTGCTACTTGCAGCAGGGCTGAAAATTCATTCTTACTAATCTGCAAGCATTTACCATAGCTTGAGCAGCACGTCCAATAAACACGTACCACCTGTCCACCAGGACAGACTTGTCTGAGAACTCTGATTTTCTAAAATGTTTTAACTATGTCTCCAGTTCAATCACATCTCTCTTTTCCTACGTGTTTCTTTTCCTTCAACTACGTCCAAAACCTTTAGCTGCCAATTTTAACTGGCAGCTTCCAAGCCTGTTCTTTCAACATCTTCAGAACTCCAAACAAAATCTGTGGCCACCAGCCTCGGGCTTGTAGCAGCAACCCCATAATAAAGCTCCGACAGGCCAGCAGGTTTGGAAAGTCAGGAAGTGCTGGAAGTGCCTATCAGCAGCACAGGTCTTTGGAGATAAGACTGATACTGCGTTTTTGAAACGACCCTCTATTGAGTCCAGAATAATTCTAGTATGCAGAGTACACCCCACAAACTCTGGGTGGTACTTTTGTTGGATTCTTTAGTCTCTTCCAGCTAGGCCCTATGATTGACTCTGGCTACAAGGCAATTTCAGGGTGGAACTTTTAGGGCCATTCCTTATCAAATGAGGACGGACAGTTGATATTTGTCCTGTACACTTTTGTCCTCTTCCTCCCTTCTGTGTCAGAGGACAACTGGTAGTTGCTATTGCCTTAGCAAACAGCTATTTGATAATATTGAAGAACTCTTTGAATGTTCTAATATGATAAGAGGACTATAATTACATAGTTATATATTATATTAGATATATAATTATATATATAATTAATTTTATCATCCTCTCTTCTTGTGTCTTCCCCCCCCCCATATCTTTACAGTAATTTGTTAGCTGGCATAGAAAGTGATGATTTTCACTGGGTTATTTTCATATCTCACTGTACTGTGTAGGTACCCATACCTCAGTTCTCCCTCATGCTGATCGCCTGTGAGATAGTTTGCTCTTTCTACTTTTGTGTCACATAGATCCCATTACCTTCTCTTGTTCTTGTATTTCCCAGACACAAACTGAAATGCTGGTGAGCAAGATGACATGTGGGTTTCTGTTCAAAATACTCTGAGGCAGGATATGGAACAGGACGTTCATTGTGCTAATCCCTCTAGTTTTCTTTGCTTCAAGGTATTCTCTTAAGTAATTAAGTAACCCAAAGAGAACCACATTCTTCTTAACAGTATCTGGTGGAATTGGGCAGCATAAAGACAAGTGCAGAAAAGAGATGGTTTCTCTCCTCCTGGGAGCACAGAGGAACCACCTCCCAATGGCATGCTGCTCAGTCATTCAAACTCTGTGACTGCCTAGCCTGGTCCATGGATAACTGTATTGAAAGATATGAGCCAGTCCCAAGCTATCTTTTCTTTATTATAAACCATAGAAAAGCTAATTGTAAGTTCCTCTTCAGCTTCCACATTTGCAGTGATAGAAAGAAAGGAAAATAAAGCTTGGGGCAGCTACTAAAATGGAACATTTTTGCAGCTTCAATGCAAAACTAGCTTTGTTGTCCAAAGGTTCTATTTCTTCAGGATATAAGTCTTGGTCAATAGACTTGGAAGAGTAACCTTCTCAATATAGACAGATGCCTTCATTTTCTGCTCATGGATTGGAAAGGGTCTATCTTTTTGTAGAATGTGGAATAATGTTAACATCAATAGTCAAAAACTTGACCTTAGTACAAGAATAAGGGCAGGCTTATAATAAGGGACATAACTTTTTAAAATGTTTATGATGTTTAGGAAGAATTTGTAATAACACAGAAAGCTCTTGTGTCACCATGTTAAGTGAAAAATTTCAGGACACAAAACTGACTTCTATATAATCCCCAATGATGTACAACAGTGGTTCTCAACCTGTGGGTCACAACACCTTTAGCAAACTATCTCCAGCAATATTTACATTATGATTCATATGAGCAGCAAAATTAGTTATGAAGTAAGTAGCAACAAAAATAATTTTATGGTTGGAGTCACCACAACACGAGGAACTGGACTGAAGGGTCACAGTATTAGGAAGTCTGAGAACCACTGATGTAGAAAGAACATAATTGACAGATGAACTAATTAGTCACAGCTACCCTCAATACATATGTTTTGTTCTTTTTTTAATTTTGGAAATGATTTAGTCATCTAGAATTTTTATATTAAATAAAAAGGTTTTTTTGGTGATGTATCTAGTAGTATCCCAACAGGTGTCTGTGAGGTCTCAGAACTTTCTAGTTTTTCTGTTCACAATGACATCTAATAGAGCATGACCCCACTTCAATCTGGTCCTATGAATTTAGTCATTAAGATGAGCTTATTTGTGTGTTTTCTTTGACAAATGGTGCATTTTAGATTTCAGGAGCTATTTGTGAGTGAATTAATGTTGGAAAGAGAAATGGCAAAAGCACCAGATAGAAGAAAGAGGACTGACGGAGGAAGAAGTGTTTGCTGCCTATCTCAATGGCTGATCAACATCAAACTGGGTGAAATAAGCCAGGCACAGAGAGATAAATACTGCATACATTCACTTTTGTGGAATCTAAACAAACAGAAATGCAGACCAGAATGGTGACTTCCAGAGTCTGTGATGAGACATCAGAAAGATATTGCTCAGACAGTAAGAATAAGTTCAAGAAATCAATAGCAATCGATAACTGTAAAATGATAACGTATTATATAGTTGAAATGTGCTAAGAGTAGATTTTTTAAAATTATGTGAAATAATACAGATGTTGGTTAGGTAATTTTGACCATTCCTTGGCATATACAAGTATAAAATACAAATATAAAAATCATTATATGGCTCTGCCTGGGCCACCAGGAGTCCATAGCCAACGAGCGCCAGGAGAAAGGTACCCTCCCAGGAGCTTGGAAAAGCCCTGAGTGGGATTAAGGGGAGCAACACGGCTCACCGAGACCCGCCCGGAACCGACAGGATACAGAGCCTGAGAACTCGGGGGCAGGAAACCTCTGAACCTTCGAATTCCATCTGTGGGTGGAAACCTCTGCCTGGGCCACCAGGGGTCTGTGCCTGGGGACCTCAGCCTGGGACACAGGGCTCCAGGAGAGAGCTGGTATCCCAGGAGTGCTGACACACCTTTGAGCACAGGCAAAACCACCACTTCTGTTCAAAGTCACTGGATCAAGGGGGACCCTTGCAGAGCCATCAGGACATAGGAACCAAGGGACAGCTGGGGACAAGATCCTTCTGATTTCTGTCTGCACCCCAGAGTTGACCCTGTGCCACAGCTCTCCAAACTCAATCTTCAAGGAGTATTGACACAGACGCCTGCAGGAGGGGCAAGCCACAACCAGACAGAGTAAGATCAGCTAACATCAGAGTTAGCAAGATGGCAAAAGGCAAGGGTAAGAACGTAAGGAACAGGAACCAAGGGTACTTGGCATCATCAGAACCCAGCTCTCGCACCACAGCAAGCCCTGGATACCCCAACACACCAGAAATAAAAAGATAAACAACTAGAAGCCTTTAAAGAGGAAACACAAAAATCCATTAAAGAATTACAGGAAAACACAATCAAACAGGCAGAATTTCAAGAAAACACAATCAAACAGACAAAGGCAATGCACAAAACTATCCAGGAGCTAAAAATAGAAATAGAAACAATAAAGAAATCACAAAGAGAGAAAACCTTGGAGTTAGAAAATCTAGGAAAGGGAGCAGGAGTTATTGATGTAAGCATCATCAACAGAATACAAGAGATAGAAGAGAGAATCGCAGGAGCAGAAGATACCATAGATAACATCGACACAACAGTAAAAGAAAATGCAAAATGCAAAAAGCTTCTAACCCAAAACATCCATGAAATCCAGGACACAATGAGAAGACAGGACCTAAGGATAATAGGTATAGAAGAGAGTGAAGATTTCCAACTTAAAGGACCAGTAAATATCTTCAACAAAATTATAAAAGAAAACTTCCCTAACCTAAAGAAAGAAATGAACATAAATATACAAGAAGCTTACAGAACTCCAAACAGATTGGACCAGAAAAGAAATTCGTCCTGTCACATTATAGTGAAAACACCAAATACACAAAATAAAGAAAGAATATTAAAAGCAATAATGGAAAAAGTCAAGT
>JAPYYD010001585.1:0-37199 GCA_028551405.1 Uromys caudimaculatus | reverse complement strand
CTTGCTTGCAGAACTGACCAGCCTTAAGGCAGGGCTGTGGACAAAGACATGTAAATGTATGATATCAGGAAATGATGACAGCAGCTGATCTTGTTAAGAATGCCACCAAGGATAAGAACCAGATCACGTGTCTTTCAGCATTTAGGGTCCTCCTTCTGGAACCTTCTTGATTTATTTAGCCTGCCTGCAGGGTTCCTGAGGTAACACCCCCTTCTTGATGTCATCCTTATTCGTCCCTTCTGCAATTCTGAAGATTCGCCACTAGGTGGCCATATTTCCTTGCCTTGCGCAGCAAAAAATGGGGGAAGGGCGCAGCACATTCTAGAAACCAGGCTCTGAAGTGGTCCTTGGATTTATGACTCCGTCATCATCCCCAACCCATCTTTTCAGACCCCAGATTTGGGAGGGAGGGAAATGGTAGTGTGGAAGGTACCTACAAGGCTGTGAGAAATGAGATTAGGAGACACTAATGGCTATCCCACCTGTTCTGGCCAGTCACCCCCACCCTTTTTACATCTCCACTCACTGTCTGGTGCCCACCCCCATTACTACACACCTCCAGAAACACGCGCTGTTTTTCTGTTTTTTTCTCAAGCCTCTGGTCTATAGATGCTTGCTGTGGCCTGTCAGAATATACCAGACCTACCGAGCAGACAGGTCACTTTCCGTCAGTCAGAAGCCTGTGGGGAGTGACAGTACCCAGGATGCAGGGTACTGGGGCCCCTCTTAGCAACAGGATCAGAACCCTAATAGCTGAGGTGACTCACCACCCACCACTGGCCCCAGCGTTGGATACTTGCCCCACACCCACACCTGTGGGCTTCAGTCTTCCTTCCCCCCACCCTATTCCATGGCCGGCCATTTCTCCTGCAGCTGCCTTCCTAGGACCTGTGGGCTCCCTGATGCCCAACCCCCCACTCTCGAATCCCCATTTCAACAGCAGCCGTCTAACCCATAACCCTCACAGTGCCCAGACTGTATGGAGTGTGGAGTATGGGCGCCAGGGAAGCCAATTGCCAGGCGGTCAGCTGTGTCAGCCTCCAGACCGTCACACCCAGTAGCTCCATCCATCCCTTCTGCCGGAGCTCCGCAGGGCTTCCGGCCTTCTCCCCCCCACTGCCTGGAGTCTCGAGGTACCGCACACACTCCAGGGAGGAGCTGCTACCCCTTTGCCGCCACTGGACTGTCGGGGCTAGGCAGTGGTTTGCAGTGCGCGACTGCCCGGAGCCCTCGACACACCCCCACTTGCCTGGCCAGGCACACGGCCCAGGTCCCTGGGCTCCCCCGCGTCCCTCTCCCGTTCCTGGCTGGTCTCTGTCCTCTGAAGATCCTTTCACTGGGCTTTCACCGCTTTTCGCGCGAGTGGAATGGCAGAGATGTGTCCTGTCCCCACGCCTCTGCACCAAACGGGCAGGGGCTGCGCAGACTGCGGCAAGCCTGCTCGCCTGGAGGGTGTCGGGAAGGGGGCGGAGGGATACTGCGCACAGGGCTCGAGGCCCCCTCCCGGACCCACTGTAGTTCCGACTCGGAGTGGGCGGGGCCAGAGACAGCCCCCACTCCTCTTGGAGGGGTGGGTTGCACCAGTGGGCGTCTGCAGACCCCTGTTCACCCTAACCAGAGACCACCACTACTTTTATTTTTTTGGCGCCACTACAGAGTGTGAGATGGCTGAAATCTAAAGTCTATGAGGGCTTTGGGGAGGGGGACTACAAGGTCTGCAGTTGAAGAGCAGCGGAAGGATACTGAGTGAGAACCGTGGTACATCTGTATTTCAGAACGAGGCTGGACAGTGCCTGCCCCTCCCTGTACTCCCTCTCTGCTTTCCCCCTCCTCTGCCTCCTCAGCTGACGCCAATGGAAGGGGAGGGGGGCTGTTAGTACTGCAGTCTGAGAGAGGACAGGTGACCTAGCAACAGCCAGCCAGCCAGTAGGTTCCTGTTGATTCTCCCATGTTTTCTTTTACTGGTTCATGCAGCCATGAAGGGAGGACACTTCTGTCTCTATGGGATCCAAAGTGGGGCCTCCATTATATCCCCCACCACTGCCCCTCTTCTAAAGGGAAACCAAACTATACCTTCTGGCCTAGTAAATCAACCACAGGTTTGGGCCAATAGTCATTTCTTTGTGCGAGAGAGAGAGAGAGAGAGAGAGAGAGAGAGAGAGAGAGAGAGTGAGTGTTTGTGTGTGTGTGTGTTGTGTGTGGTTGGGGTTTTTGTGCCTGTGTCCCCCCTCTGTGGGTATGTGTGCGTTTGTGTGTATGGTGGTGGTTGGGGGGGGTGCCTGTGCCCGTGTGTGTGTGTGTGTGTGTGTGTGTGTGTGTGTGTGTGTGTGTGTGTGTGTGTGTTTGGGGTGTATGTGCCTGTGTCCCCCCTGTGTGTGTGTATGTGTGCGTTTGTGTGTATGGTGGTGGTTGGGGTGTGTGTGCCTGTGGCCCCCTGTGTGTCTGTGTGTGTGTCTGTGTGTGTGTCTGTGTGTCTGTGTGATTCTAAGTAGCAATACCTTTCTGGGGAAAAAAAAAAGGAGTGGCATAAAGCACAAACTAAAGCTATTGGGCTTGCCCTATTAGAGATTTATTTAAGCACTTACCCAGTGCTTCACAGAATAACAACCCATGATATATAAAGATGTTATTTAGTCAAGGAAATATATATATATATATATATACATATATATATTTATATATATTTATATATGTATATATACCACCCTTAGTCATAATGTCCACTCCTCCTAAAGTGTCTTTACTGTACATCAATGCCCAGGACAGGTCACTTTGTGTCTCAGTTTTCACCAGCATTAACATCAATCTTCTGTTTCACAGTATAACTACAATAACACCAATATAAAATTTGCTCACATTTGTGGAGGTTTAATGTTCCTTTTTGTTGCTATGGTGCTGCTAAGCATTCAACTCAGGCCCTTGAGTATGCTCAACAAGCAATCTACCAGCCAGCTATATCCATAATACTGTTTAAAGATGGTATTGGGAAATTGGTCTCATCTAATTTCCCAGCTGACCTTAGGTTTAGCATGCAGCCCAAGGTATCCTCAACCTTATAATTCTGCTTTAGATCCCAGAGGGGCTGCCATTATATGTGTAAGCAACAGAGCCACAACTACCAGTATCTTTTCATCAATTTACTTACTGATAGGAGTGGTTGTAGCAATAGTTGCGATATCTGTTGGATAATCTCTTGTCAATTCATTTACAAAATAAAGTCAATAAGTGGCTAACAATTATTGATCAAAAAGGCCCTATGGGAGGTTTTTAAAATGTGTTTTATTAGTATGTATTGATATATGTGTTAAATATCATCTTGAAATTAGATCAAATACTATGTAGAAGATGCTGACCTATATTATGACCGCAAGTCATGATTTACTTCCTCTAAAAGTGCATTCTAGTCCAGTATAAGACAACAAGTATTGTTCTACTATCCAGAAACAAATCCCAAGCATCAAGCCCAGGATAAAGAGGCAGCCATGAGCACTTGGAGTGCCTCCTCATCTCATGTCACCTCTCATGTGTGCTTAGGAACTTGCACAGTCACATGCCTATTGCTATTATGGCTCACAACATCTCCTCTTGCACCTTTCATGAATCTGCTTTTGTAGATTTAGGCTACTGTGTCTCTCTACTGACCTCCATGTTCCTTAGGTAAACAAACCTTCAGCAAACTCTCTTCTAGAATAGGTTGATCCAAATTCTGTGTGTTCTTACAATGTATTGCTTTTTCTTCCCATGGGTTTCAGGAACTTCATGTTACAGTTTGAATATGGCTATTGCCCCAAGGGTCTCTGTATCCCTTTTCTTTTGACAGGTGGACACCAATGTAAGATGTTTTGTTCTGCTATGTGTGTGCTGTGATGTGTGCGTGCTACAGTCACTTGGTTGTGAACTAAAACTTCCAAAACTGTGAGCCAAAAGAAAACTTTTCTCTTTATAAGGTGATTATCTTGACTACTTTCTTATAGTGATGAAAAGCTAAATGCGGTCCATAGGAAATTGAATCTCCCTAGTCAGGACCAAGTTTTTTTGAAGTAATTGGTGAGAAACAGGCCCAAGGAATATCTACTTCTAGTGTAGGAAAAGACCTGCTCTGTTTCTACTACTTGACACAGGATACATTTACAGAATTTGAAGAAGCCACATCTAAGACTATTTTCAGGTTATTTCAAGCTATATGCTTCAGCAAGCAGGTGTGGTGGCACATACCTGGAATCACAGGACTTGAGACAGAGGCAGTAGAATTACCACACATTTGGTATTTAAGGTTAGCCTGACCTACATACTAAATGCCAGGCCAGTCAGGGCTACATAGTATGATTCTCTGTGTCAAAGTAACAGAAAGAGAAGGGGAATAAGAAGGAAAACAGTGTGAAGAATCACTTCGCGCCAAGGGAAAACAGCCGGGAACAATGTCCTCAGCCCATGAACGGTGCTTTATTCTCAGGAAGTACAGCTGTTCTAACAGCAGCACTGGGATTAGGAGTCTTCTTTGTCCTATTTCCAACAAAAGTTCTCAGCTATACATCTGTCATAAAAAGGCATATTTCTATGTAATCTCAGAAACAAATGATTCCAAATAAACTCTCAGGCACTTTGCTGTGTTATTGACATAAGGATAAAGTGTACCCTAAACAAAGGAAAACATCCTCTTCTCCAACATGGCTTAAAGTTTTGACTACTATTTAGTTCTGACATCATCTAGACTCTGCATAGGGAATGTTGTTTGGAAAATACAAGGGAACAGATGAAGGCACTTAAGTGCCTGGCAGTAAAGCTAAGAATGGCAGCAGCAGCTGCAAGAATCATGGCAAAACTCACTGAAATCCCAAACATGGGAACTACTCCGTGAAACGTTTACAATTATAGGAACGGAGGAGGTAAGCTAACTAGCTCTGTATGGATACGAAATTATAAATGTACACAATTAAAAAATAATATAAATTAATGGAATGCCAAATTACTTCTCAAAATACAAAGTATGAGAAGTCTACAGTGCTTTATTTTGGTGCTATTTATTAGCTAACCATGACCTTCTGCTTCTTCATGAGAAGACGTCATAATGGCTACATTCAGCAAGTGACATGGGAAAGAAAAGAAGAATAGAAGTAATTCTCTTCCTTACAATCCATGGTCAGGAAATGCTCACAGCCCACAGACAAGACCCTGAACTCCCCTTTCCATTTCCATGTATCATATTACCCTGTTTTTAACTCACTCTAAACCTTTCCTTTCTCTCATGTCCCCCTTCCAGTTTTTTGTCCTACACTCCT
Source organism: Uromys caudimaculatus (assembly GCA_028551405.1). Classification (NCBI taxonomy): domain Eukaryota; kingdom Metazoa; phylum Chordata; class Mammalia; order Rodentia; family Muridae; genus Uromys; species Uromys caudimaculatus. Next base: position 31,920 of record JAPYYD010001585.1, on the reverse strand, counting down.
ACCCTCTTCAAACATGGACACATACAAAGAAAAAAATTTAAATCTGGAATCCACACAGTAGATCCACAGAAACTCTCCTGAAATAATCCAATTTTAAAAAACAATATGTAGGCCAGCAAAATATCAGCAAGTAAAGACACTTGCTCTTGAGGTTAAGGGCTTGGGTCCCATACATGAAACCCACATGGTGGAGGAAGAAAGCTAACTATGCAAGTTACACTCTAACCTTCACTGAATAAGAATGGTCCCCATAGGCTCATATATTTCAGTGCTTAGGGAGTGGCACTGTTTGAAAGGATCAGGAGGTGTGGCCTTTTTGGGGGAGATGTTGCTTTGCTGAAGGAAGTGTGCCACTGGGGGTTGGCTATGAGGTTTCAGAAGCCCAAGTCAGGCTGAAGATTTGGATATAAAAGTCTCAGCTACTCTCCAGTACCATGTCTGACTGTGTGTTACCATGCTCCCCACTATTATATTAATGAAGTAAACCTCTGAAATCATAAGCAAGCCCCAATTACATGCTGTCTTTTATAAAATTTGCTATAGTCATGGGTGTCTCTTTACAGCAATAGAACACTAAGACATTCACATACCTGTCACAGGAATGCCCCTCCTCAAAGACAATATGCTATTCCAATCTAATTACAAGGCATCTGGAAATGGTAAACTATGGAGACTGAAAAAAGTTAGTGCTTAGGGCTGGGAGCATACCTAAATCACTAGAATGCTTTCCTCACGTACACGGAATCCTCAGTTCTAGTTCCAACACTTCAAGAAAAGAGAGTATTTTCCTAGGCATGGTGATGCATTTCTGTAATATCAACAGAAGCAGGAGGGTTGCTCCAAATTCTAGGCTAGCCTCCCTACAAAGCAAGTTCCATGCCAGCTAAGTCTACATAGTTAGGCCTTGTCTCAAAAAGTAAAATAAAATAAAAACACAAAATAACAACAACAACAAAAAAATGTAAGTGGTTCCAGGGGTTGAGTTAGAGAAAAATGAATGGAAGTATTTTATATAGAGCACTGAAGCATTCTGTATATTATGATGGCAGATACATGCCAATATATTATATGTCTGTCCAAATCCACAAAGTGTAGTGAGTCCTGATGTGAAGTTTGGATGATGATGTTGTGTTAACATAGATTCATCAGTTGTAACAACTGTACCATCATTGTTGGCAGCTGCAGAAGAATATGCACAGAGGTACAAGATATATGGATATTGTCATTCTTTCCACTAACTTCTGCTGTGAATGTAAAACTTGTCTTAAAAATAATTTTGAAATAGACTTTCTACCAAAACAGTCTCATCAGCATTTAAACATGCTAAACTGTCTCTCATTTTGAAAATAAAATTTCCCTATACCCATATCATTCCATACCTACTGTTCCATTTCTCTTATCTCTTTTGCTGAAAACATCCTAGCAGTAAGTCTCAGAGGCTAAAAATATTGTAGGCCTAGGTAAGATTAGACATAGGCTAGAAACTTACAGGATTAGGCCTAAATCAGCAGACTGGGGCAGTAAGCCTCAGAGAGGACAATTATACCAAGAGAATAAAAAATATGTTTACATCTGGCACTTGACATATTTGGAAGAAAAGCTCAATGTGACTGGAGAAGAAGAAAGCCTGCCAACATTGCAGAAAGCAAAGGACTTCTGACAGAAAAGTTGCAGAGGACGGGAGACATCTGACAGAAAGCCAAAGAGTAGAATGTGCCTGGGATCATCTCCAGAAGAAGCATTAGTTATTTAAGTTCAACTGGACACCCAGAGAGACTGGGGAGACTCTGGATCGAAGCAGCAAGAACTTGAAGCTCAGAGCAAGGAACAGTGCAGAAGCCACTGAGACAGCAAATCATAGTAAGCAACCCCAAAAGACAGTTTTAAGTATATAGGCAGACTCTTCCTACATTTAAAAAAAAAGGAAAATCCATTTCAGATCCCTTGAGAGCAAGGAATTGAGGGGATAGAAACGTTACTTGAAAAGGCCATCACAGTACACATTGCAGTTTTAACTACTAGAGTAAACCCCTCCCTACTTTCAACTGCAATCTTTATATTTTTCCTCACAAAAAAAGGATGAGAAAATAACTGTGCAACAGGAAAAATTAGTTCCAATAATTCAAAGGCTTGAGAGACAAGAGACAGAGGACTTAAGAGAACAGGAAATGCTTAATTGTGAACCTTTGGACCCTAATAAAATTGAGGATCAAGACAGACAGCTCATTGACAATGGGTAAGAAGCCTAGCTCACTGGCATGAAGCCTGGCTCCCTGGTGTGGAACTGGGCATGGATGGTGAGTGCTTAAGTGTCAAGTTTATATGTGGATTCACAAAGATCTAATTGTACCTTGATAAACAGAAAGGGGGAATAAGATTAGGTGAAAGACACTGGATTGTAGAAAAAACCTGCTGAATTAGATCAATTTGTACACTTTAAAGATGTTTTAACATCAGAATGGAAGTCAGGGAATGTGTTATGTTAAGGAAGAGGTTTTGTCTATATTTTCACAGGTGACAAAAGACTATGGGTTCCATCAAAATTGATAACGATCTGATCTAAGTAAGAGAAGCTTCCACATCAAAAGCATGACTCAAGGAAGGAAGAGATGAAGAAAACTGATTCCCCCCTGTATGGAGACAATTCAACAAATCAGATGAAGAAGTACAAATCATTCACCAGACTGGCCAACTAAAAACCTTGATGCTGAATAGACTATTGATGAAGACTGATGTTTAGAACTGCAATTATGAAGGATCATTGCATTAATAGATCTTCATAAGGACATTTGGGCTGTTAAGTTTGTGGGACTGATATTGTTTCTATTGTAAAGGTTAAACTGTGTACAACTTTTAGTGTAGTCAAAAGGGGGAAATGTTGCAGGATGTTTGGTTTAATTTAATTGGGGTTGGCTTATAGTTTAGAGATCCAGTCCAGCATCATCATGGCTGGAAGTATGGTAGCATCCAGGCAAACATGGTACTGAAAAAGGAGCTGAGAGTTCTACATGTAGACCAGCAGGCAGCAGGAAGCACATGACACACTGGTGTGGCTTGAGCATTAGAGACCTCAAAGCCTGCTCCCAGCGACCACTTCCACCAGCTGCAAGTCCAGATTCTTTTTAAGGCTGCACCTACTCCAAGAAGTCACCTCCTAGTAATTCCACTCCCTCTGGGCCTATGGGGGTCATTCTCATCCAAACCACTACATACGTTTCGTAGCAAGGATCACCCTTGAAAAAAAGTATGTCACATTACAATGAGCTATTTGTCAAAACCTTCTAATGGTTTTCAGCAAGACTCAATATAAAATACAAACTCCTCTTCAGAGTGAATCTATATCTCACATGGTTTGGCTCTTGTTTTACACACTACAGTCAGCTCTGTTCACTTTTTCATTGCCTCTTTCATTTTTTTCTGTAGTACTAGGGACTTTTGTACATGCTAAGCAATCAGTTCTACCATTTGCTAGTCACTGATGTCTCTATTTTTGCCACACCAGTTATGATACTGTTTTTAAAAACCCAAGAAATTCATTTGTTCTTTCTCAGGTTGAGAATACTCTGCAGCATGGCCCACCTCTTCATTTCTTTTATTTTTCTTTCTTTCTTTTTTTTACTTTCTTAAAGAGAACTTCTCTGGCTATCCCATCAAAAATATTATTCCTACATTCTAACACCCACTATCCTCATACACTATTATATTTTTCTCTGTATCAGTTATCACCATTCAATATTATATATTCATATTTTTGGTTTCTTCCACCCCTAAAAGTTCCATGAAGAGAGTACTTTGTTTTACTCTATAATAGATTTCTAGGAAGTAGGAACAATGTCTGATACATAATATACTCAATTTGTTGACTATTCAAAGCTTCTGACATCCTGAGCTATTTTTTGCTGTTTATGTAAATCATATTACTTTCACTATAGTTTAAAGTTTGAGAAGAGATGTTAGCCTTTTAAATGTGTCTATATATGACCCAGCAGAGTAAAAAACACCCTTTAAAATGTTTACAGCAAAATTATTTTGTTGGACATAATATTTCCAGATGGTAACAGGATTGTATAGGTTGGTTTTAATAAACTACTATGTGGTGGTTTGACTAGGAATGCCCCCCCCCCCCAGTCTCACCTATTTGAAGGTGTGATCATTGTACTTGACAAGTAATAGGTGTGGCCTTAGTTGGAGGAAATGTGACCTTGTTGGAGGAAGTGTGCTACTGGGTGTGAGCTTTGAGGTTTCAGGAGCCCAAACCAGGCCCTATAGTACTTACTCTTCCTGCTGACTGCAAATCTGGATATGGAACTCACAGCTTCTTCTCCAGTACCATGTCTGTCTGCATGCTGTCATATTCCCTGCCATGACAATATTTGACTAAACCTCTGGACCTGTAAGCAAGCCGTGAATAAATGCTTTCTTTATGAGTTGCCGTGGTCATGCTGTCTTGCTGCCTCTTCACAGCAATCAAGCATTGAACTGACTAAGACAGAAGTTGGAACCAGGGACTAGGGTACTGCTGTGACAGGCCTGGCCGTGCTGCTTGTTGGTGGAATATGGACTTTGGGACTTTGCACTAGAAAAGCAACTGAACACTTTAAGTGGGGCTTGATGGGCCATCCTAGTAGAAGCATGGAACACAGTGGTAGTGAGGATAATATGCAACGTGGGGGCCTGACTCAAGAGGTTTCAGAGAAAAAGAATAGTAGTAAGTGGACCAAAGATCATTCTTGTATTATTTTGGCAAAGAATATGACTGCTTTCTTCCTCTGTCTGAAAAATATGCCTGAGGCTAAATTGAAGAGTTTTGAATTAATGACACTGGCAGAAGAGATGTAGTGTGATTATTAATGGCCACTCTTTATCCAGATCTATAATGAAAAGGAGCAAAATACAAAAAAGTACAATTTGAGGAGAAAGGGGCACCACTGCTCAAGGAAATAAAATAGTTTAAAGAAAAGCCTGATGTTAAATGGATTTAAATGAGTGGTGACTTCAGGACAAGACCCCACCCAGCTAAGCTTGTGAAAAGGAATTAAAGACTTAAGCAGTAAAGGAAACCATCAACAATAGAAATCTGATGCAGATGTAATTGAATGAGGGGGCCAAGTTCCAGTCCCAGCAAACAGCAGAATGTGGCAGCTTCATCCATGTGGTTCTGGCTTTAGAGGCAAGGAGTTACAGAATCTCCCTCCACAGCTAGTAAAAGCTGCTGAGTTCAGGCATGTGTCAGGGGTGTCTCTGCATGGAGGCCCAGAGAGGCCATTGAGTGAAACTGTGAAAGTGAGGCCTTGATTGTGTTGGAGACCACAAGATGTTGGAGCTGAGATGCCAGTGTCATGAGATACCTGCCAAGGAGAGCTCCTAACAGGGTGTAGACCACCAGCCCAAGAGAAAGAAGTGTGTTGCATTCAACAAAGCTGCAAGGAGTTGGAGATCTGAAAAGTGCTTTGACGTTAAACATGGAGATGCAGAGTTTTCAGTCTTGCTTTGGTCCAGTATTTCCTCACTATATTCCCTTGCCTTCCTATTGGAATGGTAATGTATATCCTGTGCTATTGTATGTTAGAAGTATGCCATCTGCTTTTTGATTTTATGGGGGATTACAGTTAAGAGATGCTATGAAGTTTTAGAAGACACTTTGAATTTTGGACTTTAAACAGTGTTAAGACTGTTCTAAATTATGGGGACTTTTGAAGTTGGGCTGAATGCATATTTGCATTATGATATAGCTACAAGCCTATGAAGGCCAGGGAGTGGAATGTAGTGGCTTGAATAGGAATGACCCCCATAGGCTTATACTTTGAATGCTTGGCCATTAGGGAGTGGTACTACTTGAGAAAGATTAGGAGGTATGGCCTTATTGGAGTGGGTGTGGCCTTGCTAGAGGAAGTGTGTCACTGGGGGTAGGCTTTGAGGTTTCAGAAGTCCAGGCCTGGCCTAGTGGCACTCTTTCTGTTGCCTGCAGATCCTCCAGCACATGTGCCTGCATGCTGTCATGCTCCCAGCCAAGATGAAAATGAACTAAACCTCTGAAAATGTAAGCAAGCCCTAATTAAATATTTCCTTTCATAAGGGTTTCCATGGTCATGTTGTCTCTTTACAGCAACAGAGCACTGATTGAGACATACTAGGTACTTGTTAGAGTAAATGATCATTGGAATAGCATTTTCCCTCACGTCATATCCTTTTCTCAAATTATCACTTAGTGTTATTCTCCTTCATCTTCCATACATAGAAATAGTTTTTATTTGTTTTTTTAAAATGAGTAGCTGACTACAGAAGGCATAAGATACAGATAGTCATAAACATTACACAAGTTATACTTGAGGCACCTAGACAAACACTACCAATACCTGTGAAAAAGGATGGTTTTAGAAGTAAAAAAATTATGACTTACAATACACCATTCATGTTACTCTAAAACCCTAAATGAGGGAAAGCGTCATTGCCATTCTGTTATATGACAAATAACTCCGCCTCTGCATCATGGATCATGGATCCAAGGTGTGCATCACAGGACTAAAGCTCAGCTTAACTGAGCTAATAACTGGAGTATAATAAAATACCAAACTGCTTTAGCATAGCAATGCTTTAGTAGTATCAACACTACTTTAGAGGCATCACCAGAACAGATAGTAATTAAATTATGAATTGGCCTAGACTGATTCTTCATACTACAAACAATCTCTAGCATCTTAGAAAAGCTGTGAATTTTACTCCTTGCTATTCCTTAAAGGAAACTAGACAGGCATGATGACATGTATACTTCCACCCTGGTTCTAGTTCTAATAGCAGTAGTTGATCAGGGCATTTAAACAAAAAGAAAACCAAAACAGACCTTTAGCAAAACACACTAGACAGATGGACATTTTAAAAATGACATATAAATGTAAAATCATAAACCAAATATACTCAGGAAAGTATACCTATTTTACGATACATAAAAGAAAAACTACAGATGGCATGCTTACCATAACATTTCATCTGGGCAAATTATTGAGTGAGTTTTCTTGAAAATATTCATGGTCATGATGAAAACAATTATGGGCAAACTGCAAGGTCTCTTACTAGCAGTTAAGAGTATATATACAGAGAGATGGCACTGATTAAATATGCAAGAGATGGAACTCGCAGAGTTTATGACACAGAACAGTAACCAGCACAGGTTCCTCTTCCATGGCTCTCTTCCTTGTGTGACAGCTTGATTTCTTTGTTCTGCAATCTTCACTTTTTCACAGTCTAGGAGTCTAACAGATCTTTTCAATAATTTTCTTAAAGGCACACTGAAGAGTCACAAATTTTCAGCCTTGCCTCTATGAATAATAGCATGGAATGCTTGTGTGCAGATTTCGTGTCTTCATTTCTATCAACTTCAAGATTTGCTTTATCAATTTTATTTCTAATCAGCATGTTAACTATAACCTTTCTTGTATGGTATGTTTCCATTTCATTTAACCAACTATTCAGCTTAAAAAGGCGTCTCTGCTTGTGATGTCATCAACTAATATAACACATTGTGTACCATTATAATAGCTGAGAGGTAATTCTAAACCTCTTATGACCAGCAGTTTCCCATATTGTAACTTTGGCCTTATTTCCATCTACTGAAATTCTTTTTCACTTTAAAGTCAATACCTATTGTTGCTCTAGGTTCTCAACCAAAAGTACTGTGTGAAATTCAATACCAGACTTGCCCAGCCCACTCTTGCCAAGGGTGAGGATCTTCAGGGATCAGTGCCTATCCTGCACTCTCTCCAGCTTGACCCTGGTGAGCCTCCTGTCCTTAGCCCTTCATGGGGAGGTTGGCCCACGCCTATGCTGTTTTCTTTTAAAATTTAAATTGGCTTAGAACAATCTGCCTACTTTTCTCTATTTTAAAACTTTGTATGTATGTCAACTAAAATGGAAGGGACACAAAAAAAGAATGAGATACCTTCATTCACGATAAGTTCAGTTCATTGTCAGTTCATACTTGAGGAAATGTTTGGATCATGTTTAAGGCTTCTTATTTGTTTTTGTTTTTGTTGTCCTTCCTTCCTTCCTTCCTTCCTTCCTTCCTTCCTTCCTGTCTTTTTTATAGTGTCTACTATGTAACTTAGGCTGTCTTCAAACTTACAGTCCTCTTGCCTCAGTCTCACAAGTGTTGGGAATGAAGTGTATATGAAAACATACAGCGTCTTTGTTTTATTTCACTGATAAAAAAATCTACTTATCATATACAGCATTTTACTTTGAGGTATATACAACTATAGAATGGTTAAATTGAGTTCAATTTCAAAAACTTGTCTTTTTCTGATTCAAACTAGGTTCACAATTCACTCCTTTAGTATTCAAGTGTACAATATATTGTTATTATCTATAGTTACCATGAAGAACAACTGATCCCTTCAACTTATTTCTTCTATCTAACCAAATATTTATAACCTTAAACCAAGCACTTGTAGCCATTATTCCACACCATCTGTGAGTACAGCTTTATTAGTCTACATGTAAGTGTGAACATACACTATCCATCTTCCTTTGCCTGTTTATTTCTTCCAGGTTCATCAATAACATCCTCCAGTTTCATCCATGCTGTCTCAAATGAAAAAAATTATCTTCTCGCAAACTGGTGAATAGCATATTCTTTGTTCACTCATGAGTTCTTAGACTGCATTTGTTTCTAAATCCACTAGCCATTGCACGTATCGATCCCCTAAGTATCAAAGTACTGATACCCATACTGACTTCATTTCCTTTGGGTATTGTTTGTAGCAATTCCTCTGAGATTAAACTGTCTATCTTGTAGGAGAGCTCCTTAAGACACGAGATGTTAAAGGAGATGGTACAATTGGATTTTCTGAGGTGGGTGTGTAAGGACTGCTGAGAGACAGTCTCAGACCAGACAAAGCCATTTAAAAAAGACAAAAGTTGAGCTATTTGGAAGAGGAAGATCAGCCAAACTGCCTGGAAGAATCAAAGAACACCCAGTGTATTGGCTGGTTTTGTGTGTCAACTTGACACAAGCTGGAGTTATCACAGAAAAAGGAGTTTCAGGTGAGAAAATGCCTCCATGAGATCCAGCTGTAAGGTATTTTCTCAATTAGTGATCAAGGGGGGAGGGTCCCTTGTGGATGGTACCATCTGTGGGCTGGTAGTCTTGGGGTCTATAAGAAAGCCAGCTGAGCAAGCCAGGGGAAGCAAGCAAGTCAGTAAGCAGCATCCCTCCATGGCCTCTGCATCAGCTCCTGCCTTCTGACCAGCTTAGTTCCAGTCCTGACTTCCTTTGGTGATGAACAGCAATTGGAAGTGTAAGCTGAATAAACCCTTTCCTCCCCAACTTGATTCTTAGTCCTGATGTTTGTGCAGGAATAGAAACCCCGACTAACAAACACACCTAGGATACTTGGAAAAGGCTCAGGTTACCTGAGCTGCCTGGGAGGGACACTCTCCAGCCTGTTGTGCTGCCCACAGGCTGTGTAATGTGCTCCAACTCTCCATGTTTAGTAAGTCATTACCTATGTTGGGGTAGGCTTTGCTGATTTAGCTGTCTTTTGGTCATTTCTGCTCCTGTAAGTAACCCTCTCACCCACATTCCTGAAAATAACACCAATAAAACGAATTGGCTCAAGATAGACTTTGTTGGTACTTTGATCTGTTCTGTTATCTGTTGTTCACATCCTCCCAGGAATCTGTCACACCCATATGTGGGTTGTTGATCATACTCTACATTTTGAATGCTCTCTCTACCACAATTGATGGTTATTTACTTTCTCAACAACCATGTATAATAAGGGTTCCCTTTTCTTTATCCCCTCATCAAATCCAGTTATCTCCCCTTCTTCTCTCCTTCCCTATACCGTTCTGTCTCCTGCCCCACCCCCACCCGTGTGTGTGTGTGTGTGTGTGTGTGTGTGTGTGTGTGTGTGTGTGTGTACAGGCACCGCTCGGGCATTCAGGTGGAGGTCAGTGAACAGCCTCTAATGTCAGTTCTTACCTTACACCTTATTCAAACCAGAAGCTCTTCTTGTTAACTACTGTGTATATTAGCCTAGTTAGTTCACAGCCTTTTAGGATTCTCCTGGCTCTGCTCAGGGGATTTTTATGGTAGTGAGTAATTTGTTAATGAAAAAGTACTTACAGGAACAAAAATCAGAATTACATGGATTTTGATTTGGAAACTACAATCTTTAAGCAAGTATTGTAGAATATATAAAATATTAAGGAAGAGAACACACCAATTCCAACCTGAAATAGTGTATCCAGTAAATGATATTTCTTTTGTAAGTGTGAAATACTTTTTTAGGAAAAAAATTGAAAGAATTTGATGTTGGTAAGCCTTTCTTGCAAAAAATGTTAAAGTAAATTCTTCAGAACAATGGAAAATTGTATCAGTTAGAAATGTAGATCTATATATGAGAAAATGAAGATTGTTGAAGAATGGGTAAGTTAAATTTTAATATATTTTATTTTTAATAGTTGACTGGTAGATAAGCTTGTTCTAAATAACAATAGAAAAATGTATTCCACAATTATTACTCATGAATAATTTTTATGAATTCAAACAGTGTTATAGTGGATAGGAGGGGCAACTCGAACACTGTCAGAAAGCATGTGAAGTGCTTATGAAACAGTACAGTACAGTTTCACTTGAAATGAGATGTAAAAATATTTAGTAACATATGACAAATTTTAGAATAACTATAAAAATTCCAGAAAAGTATAATTAAGATGCTAAGATAGTACACAGAACAATATAAATGCTAAACTAAAAACAGAAAAGGCACAAATGAAGAGAAAAACCATGAAACTAAAATCATGGAAGCATCCATAAATAACAAATGAGACAAGTACTAATCCAAACATCTCAATTCTATATATTTAAAATTTTTAATTGTGTATATTTGTGGGGGGTATCTGTACATGAGTACAAGTGTCCAGGAGGCTAGAAGATTTTTGATCCCCTAGAGCAGGAATTATAGGGGGCTGTGGGCCACCTGATGCAAACCAAACAAGTTCTCTACAAGAAGCAGTACATGATCTTAACTACTGAGCCATTTCTCCAGACCCCATTTTAAATGTGAACTTTCTGAATACTCTGATTAAAAGTTAGATTCTTTCAGCATACATGAAAACAAATGAACATGGAACTATGTTGTTTATAAGAACCTACTTTAGAGACTGGCGAGTTAACAGTGCTTGTTCTGCAATCACAAGGACTAGAACTTAGATCGAGCCACACACAGAATAAGCCAGACAGTCCCATAAAAACATGGAATCCTAGCTCCAGGAGCTGGAGGGGCAGGAGGATTGTTGGGGCTTGTTGGCTTCCTGCCTATGTGAGAAAACTTGAGCTCAAGTTTAAGGGTGAGATCCTACCTCAAAGGAAAAATTAGAGACTGATAAGAGGAGGACACTCAGTGCTCTTTTCTGGCTGCTGCATTTAAAATCTGTGTTCATCAGGGATATTGGTCGGTGCTTTCTGTTTTCTTATGTCTTTACCTTGTTTGGGTATTAGAGTGATTCTGGCTTCTTAGAAGCTTGGGGTGCTCCTTCTGCTTCTATTGTTTTGAATAATTTAAGGAGGAATAGGTAAAGATCTTTTTGAATGTCTGGTAGATAGAAGTCTGATATGAATCAATCTAGCTCTAGACCTCTACTTTTTTTCTGGCAGACTTTTTATTACTTTTTCAATCTCCTCATTTGCTAGGGTCTGTATAGGTTGTTGACTTATTTTTAGTTTAATTTCAGTGGCTTTTCTGCATCTACAATTCATCCATTTCCTTTAGGTTTTTCAACTTCATGGAATACAATTTTTTTTAAAGCATTTCCTTATAATATTCTGAGTTTATTTGGTGTCTGTGTAATGCTTTCCTGTTCATTTCTGATTCTGTTAGTTAAGGTCCTCTCTTTTGGTTAGTGGACCAAGGTCATATCAGTCATGTTTATCGTCTCAAGAACCAGCTCTTAGATTCATTGGTTCTTTGTATTTTCATTTTTTATATTTCATTAATGTATCATTTCCCCCTTCCCTTTCCTCCATCCAAATCCTGTAGTACATACTTCCTTGCTTTCTTTTAAATTCATGTACTCCTTTCCATGAACTGTTGTTACATATAAACATGTATATGAATATCATATCCCATTTCAAGTGATACCTTCATAGGTATTTCACATGCTTTATAACAAATGATTTGTAAATATTTAAATACAACCTGCTTAGTCTGCATAATGACACGTGCATGTATGTTTCATTGGGTTGACAATTGACTATAGGACAAACAATCAGTGTGTTCTTTGGTGCAGACTGTTTCTCCCACTCTCAGCATCCTTTGTGGCCTATGTGTAGGGTTGAGTCCTCTTGGGCTTTCCCCTGCCCATGTTAGCATATCTATTCTTGTCCTTGTTTAGTTCATGTTTAGGCAGTCATGTTGATCCGACTTTATGAGCTAGCTTCTGATATTCCTAGGAGACATAGTCTCAGAGCAAACTCCCTAAGTAAGTCAGAACTATATAGTGGCACCCTGTCTCAAAGAACAAAACATTATAGTTGAACTGGACAGCACCTACAGTCAAATAGATTTAAACGTTATCTATAGAATATTTCTTCTAGAAAAAGCCAGACGTACATTATGCTCAATCTCTTGAGAACACATCAAAAGAGACTATATTATAAGCCATAAAATACATGTTAACATATTTAAGAGAACAAACACCATTCATTTAATATTTTCAGAATAAAATGTAATTAAATAAAAGGATCAATAAAATGAATACAGCTTTTATATAAATAAAAAACAAATTAGGACATTTTTAAAAAAATAGGTATTTTGAAAAGATTGATAATAAAAATAAAGCATCACAATCCTTACAATATAAATAAGGCATTGTTTAACAGTAAAAGTACAGATTTGTGTGCATGTTTCATGTTAGAAAACTAGAAAGGAGCATATTAAGAATGATTGAAGAGTTATAAATTAATAAAACACTGAGAAAAATAAGACATGAAAGCAGGGAGGGGATTTGATAGAAAGAAGGAAAGCTTCAGTGAAGAGGGAGGCGGAAGAACAGAGGAGAATGGGGCAGGGAAAATAACTAAAATTCATGATATACATGTATAACACTGCCAAGCAGTAAGAAATTATTCAGTAACAGTGAGGAACATACATGCATTAGTTTTAAAAGATTTCAAATCAACAATAAACTATATATATGATACAGAATTAGAAAAGGAATAATACTAACCACAACTAGCAGAAGTAGAGAGACATAATAAACATCACAGAGGACATGGGTAGAGTCAAAACAGAAAACAAATCAATGAAAAACAGAATTTGGAAAAATTATACATCTTTAGATAGATTGACTAAAACAAGAAAAAATGACTAAATTTAACAGTCATAAATCAAAGTAGAAAGATTGCTGTATAAAGTGAGGATATTGTTGCATCAAGGTGGTTGAGTGGAAGGTTTTTATCGTAAGTATGAAGGAGAGTCCAGCCAGAGGCATCTGGAAGACTCCAGAGCAGGGAGAGAAAGGAGTAAAGTAAACATGACCAGCAGATTAGACCAGGCCATGAGAGGAGAGAGAAAGGAGAACCAAGAGAGGAAGACAAAAGAGAGAACCAAGAAAGCATATAGCCAAAATGGCAGGGTTACATAGGAATGAGATGCTGGGAGAAGCAAAGCTGAAGAAATTTAGGGGAAGGGGTAGGGTGAGAAGAACTGAGAAAAACCACAGGCACTGAGTGGGCATCAGGGCCAGCATGCACTTTGCTATGCTAACAGGCACAGCAGAGAGCCATATGTCCTGAGTTTCTTTTGGACTTGACAATTACCACTTTCACAGAAATAAAAATTTTGAGTACTGTGTGCAATTAAATGCAATCAAATTAGACAGATAAAATATATATTTCTAGAACTACAACTTATGGAGACAGAATAATGAAGTACTAGAGAATCTACATAGACGTATACATAGTAAAGATATTAAATCAGTAACCCCAAACTCATAAAAGAAAATTAATGAAGACTGGGCACAGTGGTGCATGCCTTTAACCCCAGCACTTGGCAAAGGTGGGTGGATCTGTGAGTTCAAGGACAGCCTGATTTACATAGTGAGGAGTTCCAGGACAGTCAGGGATTAGTAGAAACTTTGTGTTCCCCCCTCAAGAAAGAAAGAATACTAAATATTTGAAGGATAAACTGCTAATATTTATATTAAATATTAACACTAGTCCTCCACAAGATTGTAAAGAAAAAGCAGGTGAAAACTGCTGCCTGACTCATTTCATAAGGCTACTATTGTTAGCCAGTCAAAGAATTCAGACGAGGTACCCCAAGAAGGAAAAACTATCTTCTATGAATACTAATGAAAAATTCATCAACAGAATATTAACAAATAGAATTTATCAGCCTATTTAAAGAATGAAGCTCCATGGCCAAATGAATTTTATCCTTCAAGTGTAAAAGTGATTAAAAACATAGAGATCAATGTAATATATGCTATTAAAATCAAGAAACAGAAACACTCATCAATTTATGTAAAAATAACAATCTATACAAATACAATATTCTTTGGGTGGTAAATGTCTTTTTATTACATGCTGGAGTCAGAATATGGATATATACAACCATTTAAAATTGTTTGCTCATCCCCCCCACGCCCTCATGGTACAAAGTGTAGTAAAATTCTCACTAAACTCATCACCTGGAAAATCACACTACAGTTAAAAAATTGTAATATAGTTCATTTTATGTAGGGAAAAAAATAGAAGTATAAGGCAGAAAGACTATTGACAATACCCTGCTCTGCTGTGTGGATAAACTTTTAAAAAGTAATTTTCTCAAAAGAGAAATAATTGTCTTTAGATAATGGGAAACCCAGAAAGGATGCTATTTTTTTTAATTTTTGAGATCATAATATACTTACATTTCTCTCTTCCCTTTCCTCCCTCCAATCCCTCCCACATACCACTCCCTGCTCTCCTTCAAATTTATAGCCTCTTTTCATATATATTCCTATATATGACCTATTCAGTCTTTATAATGTGGCTTGTATGGACGTTTTCAGGGCTGACTGTTTGGTACTAGATAACCAATTGGCATACGCTTCCCTGGGGAAGACCACCTCTCCTGCTTCCAGCTTTCCTCAGTTGCTTATAGTTCTTTGTCAACTTTCTTACAGAAAAAAAAAGACTAACTAGAAATAAAAGGAAACCTTTTCAACACGATAAAGGTCACATGTGAAAAGTCTACAGCAAACTCATATAACAAAATCAAAGTCTGAAAGGTTTTCCCTTAAATCAAAAATAAGTCAAGGATGTCCACTTTCCCACTTCTATTCAACATGGTATCTCAAGTCATAGATACAGCAATTAAACGAGAAAAACAAATAAAAGCATTTAAGTTAGAATGGAATAAATAAAATAATCTTTATACGATGACCTGTAAAAAAAATAACCCCAATATTTATAGAAAACCAGTCAAAGTTAATAAACAATACCAACACATTTTCAACATACAAAATGTGTCATGGGGTTGGAGAGATGGCTCAGTGGATAAAAGCACTTGCTACTCAAGTCTGGTGACAGGAGTTCAAGTTCCAGTACCCACGCAAAGACTGTAAAAGGCTAGAAGTGGTGGCATGCATCTGTGATCCTAAAGCCAGATAGGAAGTGAGAGAGGAGAGAAGTGCCTGGAATCGTACAGGATGGCTAAGTTGGAGTGTGCATCACAGCTGCACAAACATCAGAGCCCGCTGCAAAAGAGCAAGGGAGAACCGACTGTTGAAAAGTGTACCCTGGCTTCCACAGGCATCGTGATTCATGCACACTGGCACTCACACACATCAAATGTGCACACAAAAAATGAAAGAAAGAAAGAGAAACTTCAAAGCTGTGTCATGTCCATATATTAAAAATGTACGATCTGCTAAAAAATTTAAATGAGAAGCATTGGTAGATTAGAATCTTCACACATATACTTAAGGAGGCCAAAGACATGTACACTGAAAACTAGAAAATACTGTTGAAGAAAATTAAAGACATAAATAAATGGAAAGTTATTCTGTGTGCAGTGATTAGAAAACTATATTAAGATGTCAACAAACATTTTGTATACATTAAGATATATGCACAAAAGTCAGTTTATTTGAATCAGAATTCTAATGATTTCTTATACTGAAAAAAATCTTATCTCAAAATTCATATGTAATTTCAAGAGACCCTAAAACAAACTGATCTTGCGAAAAATCAAAAGGAAGATTAGCATTTTTCTAATTTCAAAGTTAACTTCATAACTACAGTAAGAGAAACAATATGGAAATAGCATGAAGAGATATACACTAGAAAGTCCAAAATAAACCCCTGAATACATGTTCAGATGTTTGACAAAGGTATTGTGATTGCTAATCTTCATTTTCATCTTGAATAGATTTAGAATCACAAGGAAATAGGTGAATGGCTCTATGACACATTCCAGGGACAGTTAACAGAGGAGCAAGATCCATCCTGGATGTATCATCCCATTGACTAGGAGCTCAGACTACACAAGAGGAGAAAAAAATAGGCATGGTGGAATGTTTATAAACTCAGATCTTTGAGTCTGCTAAGTCATTCCCCAAGAATGTCCTTTCAAAAATGGTAATTCTTTAGACAAAGCATACACTTGCATGCCTATAATCTAAACATGCAGGAGGCTGAGGCAAGATGATGGCTGCATGTTTGAAGCTAGCCAGAGACTGCCTATAAGATGAGACCCGGTCTCAAATTCCTCTCTCTCTTCTCTCCCTCTCCCCCTCCTCCTCCCTTTTCCTCCCCCCCCCCCCCACTGTATTGGTGTGATGGTTTGTATATGCTCCGTCCAGGGAGTGGCACTATTAGAACATGTGGCCCTGTTGGAGTAGTAGTGTCACTGTGGATGAGGGCTTAAGACCCTCACCCTAGCTGCCTGGAAGGCAGTATTCAGCTAGCAGCCTTGAGATGAAGATGTAGAACTCTGAGCTCCTCCTGCACCATGCCAGCCTAGATGCTGCCATGCTCCTGCGTTGATGATACTGGACTGAACCTCTGAACCTGTAAGCCAGCTCCAATTAAATGTTGTCCTTATAAGAGTTGCCTTTTGTCATGGCATCTGTTCACAGAAGTAAAACCCTAACTAAGACATTTGGAGGAGAAATTTCAACCTTAAGTCAAAATGAACACAAATAAATCAAACACATAAGAACTAAAATTTGGTAAATGAAAACAGAGGAAAACTAGTCAGCAATATTGGGAGTGCTTCCTGGAATCCAATACACAAACATAGAAATAATAAGAAAAAATACAAGTTAGACTGCATCAAAACTCTGGTATCTCCAAATACATTGTCACAAAAGAGAAGCAGCTTATAAAATAGGAAAAAAATTACAAATCATAAAAATGGTAAGTGACTACTAACATTTAGGATATAGAATGAAAAGTTTCCAATAAAATCTTCATTGTAAAAAGGATAAAGTACTTGTATATTTTCTCAAAGAAAATGACTTAATGATCACAGGAAAAATTACTCAGCATTACTAAATATTAGGGAAATATAAATTAAGACTGCATTAAGGAATGATCACCTTATATCACCACAGAAAATAACAAATGTTGGAGAGAACATGGAGAAATTAGGATTCTTGTGTATTACTTATGGGAGTGTATAGTAGTGCAGCTTCGATAAAAAACAAGGTATTTTCTAAATTAAACACAATTTCCATATAATCTAGAGGTTGTCATCTAAAATGACAGATGTAAATATGTATTTTTATAACCAATGTCCTTAGCAGCATTTTTCATCATAAGCACAAGTCAGACACCAAAATGTCCATTCATGGAGGAATAGATAGATAAAATGTGGTATATACATACAATGTAATATTATTCATCCCGAAATGAATCTGAAAATATTATGGTATGTGGACAAAAACACAAAAGGGCAGATATTGTAATAATTCACGTATATGAAGTAATGTCTTACTCAGGGTTTCTATTCCTGCACAAACATCATGACCAAGATGCAAGTTGGGGAGGAAAGGGTTTATTTGGCTTACACTTCTATGCTGCTGCTCATCACGAAAGGAAGTCAGGACTGGAACTCAAGCAGGTCAAGGAGCAGGAGCTGATGCAGAGGCCATGGAGGAATGCTGCTTACTGACTTGCTTGCTTCTCCTGGCTTGCTAAGCTGGCTTTCTTATAGAGCTCAAGACTACTAGCCCACAGATGGTACCACCCACAAGGCCCCCCCCCCTTGATAACTAATTGAGAAAATGCCTTACCGCTGGATCTCATGGAGGCATTTTCTCAACTGAAACTCCTTTCTCTGTGATAACTCCAGCTTGTATGAAGATGACACAAAACCAGCCAGTACAAGTAATAAGGAAAGTCAAATTCACAGAAACAGAAAATAGAATAGTGTTTGCTAGGAGCTAACTGCAAAGACTAATATGGGTTATTTTGATAATGGGTAAGTGAGCTGGGCAGTGGTGGCACAGGCCTTTAATCCCAGCACTTGGGAGGCAGGGGCAGGTGGATTTCTGAGTTCGAGGCCAGCCTGGTCTACAGAGTGAGTTCCAGGACAGTCAGGGCTACACAGAGAAATCCTGTCTCGAAAAACCAAAAATAAAAAAAAATAAAAAAAAAAAAAAAAAAAAAAAAAAAAAAAAAAAAAAAAAAAAAAAAAAAAAAAAAAAAAAAAAAAAAAAAAAAAAAAAAAAAAAAAAAAAAAGCTAATGGCTAAGTGATTCAGTTTAGGATGATCAATTGTTCTTAAAATAATAGCAATGTTTGCATAGCAAGGTGTACTTAATGCTACTGGAAGGTGTAGTTCAAAGTGAGTAAAGTGACAAATTTAAAGTCATGTGAGCATTGCCAGACTATTTAAAATTTGGAGTGAACAACAGAAAGAGAATACTCCAAAGTATACCAGAGACCGGAGTTAATAATAATGCACAGTATTTGTCAAGCAGCGGTACAGATGTACTAGAATATTACAACATTTGAATAGTATGAGAACCCGTGTGTACAGACTAGGAAACTAGGGGAGAATTACAGCCATATATTGCTTAACAACAGGGAAGTTTTAACAACCAGGAAACATTCTAAGAAATTCTACAGTAAGAAGTTTATCACTTTGTAATGATCATAAAGTATACTTACACAAAATAAGATGATTGTGCTGCCTAATTTTATGACAACTAGACACAACTTAAGAGTCATTTAGAGAGAGAAAATGACAATTAAGAAAATGTCCCTACAAGATTGATATTGACACAGGTTCAGGTTACTGTGGGTGGTGTCACTGAGTAGGAGGTCCTGGTAGCTAAAAGAAAGCAGGCTGAGAAAGCCATGAGGATCAAGCAAAAAGTGTTACACCTCATTAATAAGATTGTAGTCTAGCACATCCTGATATCTTTCCTGAGCTCAGTGCAATATAGAGAACTCCCTTTTCTTAGTGGGGCTTCCTCTTCTCTGCCAGATCTGGGAGCCCGACCACCCCCCCTACCCACAAATCTTTTATCTGAAACCCCCCCTCCCAATCTTTTATGTGGGGACAGTCCTTGGTGAAATTACAGGTTCAGTTTCCTCTCTCCAGATAAGAACCTGCTCAGCAAGCACCAGAGATTCCTGGAATGCCTCTACATGCAAATGAAGTATTCCCAGAACCTTCAGCCTCAGGCAATGAAACTTCACCATAGGAAAAATCCTTCCCACTCTCCAAGGATTGTGTGTGTGTGTGTGTGTGTGTGTGTGTGTGTATAGCCACTGATTCACCCCAAATAAAGTGTATGTGCACAATATGTTTCATTGAATACCATCTAAGAGAGCTGTTTTATTGACTATTGCCTAAGAGAGATATAACACTAAAATCCTCAGAGAAGGCCTTCTTTTCCCAGCATTCCAAACCTGACTGGAATCCTACAGACCCCACCCATTCTGGGTTCTGCTACTTCCTTCCAGCCTAGTGTGCAGCTTAGTCTGAACACCCCGAGGGAAGAAGCAGCATGCGGAACCAAAGTAAGAAGACCTCTCCCATGGCCTCTGCATCAGTTTCTACCTAGTATTCCTGCCCGGACTTCCTTCAATGATGGACAACAGGCTATAAGGGGAAATAAACCCTTTCCTTCCCAAGTTGCTGATGGTTAGGGTGTTTTGCCACAGCAATAGAAACTCTTACTAAGATAGTAATGTAATCTTTCCTGACCATTATTGTGTATGTCATCAGTCTTAGAGATGTTGTAATATGTTCATAAATTAGACTCTATCTATGGCTTTTACTATGCACTTTCAGCTCATTTTTTTCTGTAAATATAAAGTGCTTTGTTATAGTCATTTTTTTGTTTGTTTAGTTTTTTAAGTCCAGCATTTGCAATATCTTTGCTTTGTTATTTCTACTTTCTTTTCCTGGATATTTTAACCACCAAATTCAAATTCATAAATGTATGTGATTGGATTCACAGTATGTATAAATTGAACACATGACAAGTACAGCATCAACTGGGGTGGGAGGAGACTACTCAGAAAAGGATGAAGACTCGTGTAACTACTGAAAGTAAGCTAGTGTTAATTCCATCTTAGTGCTATACAGCTAAGATAGTAACATTAATCTCTAGGTTAAGTACTTGAAGAAAACCAAAGGCCTGCAAAAAAATGAGAAAGTGAGGCTGGGTGTGGGGGGTGGGTGCCAATCATTCTAGCATCTGGGAGGTAGAGGCGGGAAGATCAGGAGTGCAGAGATAGTACAGTGAGTTCAAAGTCAGACAAGACTATGTGAGACCCTGTCTCAAAGGCCAAAAGAAAATGAGGGCTGAAAGTAGTATACTAAAGAAATACTATTTTGCATATTTGCTGTACCCTTCTATATTCCCACTAGTGATGGATAACTTCTGATTTCTCCATATTCTTGCCAATATACTTCCCATTTATTAAAAAATATAAATATTAATTGGTATAAAGTGGTTTGTGGAGTGGTGAGTGCATGAAGTCTTGAGTCAGCGTGTACTGTTGACATGTCATAGACCCCAGTGCCCCAGGCCCACAGCAATGGCAAGGCCTTCCTAGAGTCAGGTTCAGGGGAGTAACATGTACTGATGTTGACTGTGTGTATAGAAAGTATCACCTGATCTTCTTCCTCCCAGGTGACTGCAGCCTGAGACTGCTCCCCTACAGAGATTATGGAGATTAGTTATGCTCCCCTTATGGGGATTAGTTAACACACGTCCTTGTTCGGCTGTATATAATAAATACACCTCCTCTGTCAGCTACATATGACACGCATCTGCCGGTGTGTCTCCATCAGAACGCAGGGCCCACCTCATCCCAGGTGTTCTATATGTCTGTCTGTCTTCACTCTTAGTTGCTCAGTCAGGTCAATCTCAAAGCCATGCAGGTGGCAGCACTGTTGTTTAGATTTTATGTGTGTAAAGAAGAAGAATGTTAACCATCCTTCCCTGATTTGTTGGTTGTATGTACACCGTCTTTAGAGGGATATCTATTAAAATCATTTACCCAGTTTTCGATAGTCATCCATTTATCAATTGATAAGAGTTACTTAACAATTCTGTGCTGAGAATATCAGTGCATGTCTATAAAGCAAGACAGGGCTACATAGTGAAACCCTATCTTTCAAAAGAGAGGGTGGGGGGAGGGAGGGAGGTCCACAGATGGCTGTGTGTGTATAAAGGCACCTGCCAACAGGTCTGTTGACATTAAGTTCAAGCCCTGGGACCCACGTCACAAAAGGAGAGCCTACCTGTTGGGTCGCAGGTGATTCCACCAGGCTCCTCTCAGGGACCTAACAACGCCTTCCTTTACCACCAGCCACATTACTTGCAGGCCAGGTGTGGGCAGGATAGAGAAGAACTACTTGCCACCCCAGCTGGCTCTCTTTACCCACGTGTTCCCAGCCGCTCCCTCTCTTCCCTTTTCTGCCCTCCTCTGTGCCTCCTACTCTGCCTTCATGGCTCTGATCCCATTTGTCTGCCTCTACCACTTCTCCAGGACCTCACTCCCCTCTCTTCCCCCTAGAGACCCCCTTTATACGAGGTCTATTTCTCAAGGGGACACCTTAGTATGGGCCTGCCAGGTACTCTCCTCGTCATATTACATCTCGTAACAGTAACTCCCACAAATTATTCTCTAACCTCTAAATATACACTGTATCAGGAGCACACCCACACAATCATGTACACAAAATAAATAAGCAAAAATGTAATAAAAAATTAAAAATAAAATAAAAATTCTGACTACCAACTCATGGCTCATATAAGTGTGTGTGTGTGTGTGTGTGTGTGTGTGTGTGTGTGTGTGTATAAAACAGTATATTTCCTCTTATTTTTACATCTAACAATACCTTTTATTCTCAGAAGTGCTAAAGGAAAATGATTATACTAATTAATGATTATACTAATCATCAAGCCAAGTTACTCTTGGAAGAAAGGCTGCAGTTGCTCAGTATGTTGATACAATTGGTTTATTGAACCCTTGTAAATCTAGGCTATTCTGCTACAATCAGCTTTTTAGATCAATATGCTAGGATATAGCCATCAACAGAACTTAGTATGTTGCTTTAGTCACAATAAACTCTGCACACGCCATACTTACAACTGGCAAATGGGGCACATAGTCTGAAATATTATGACAAAGAGACAAAGGACTCCATCTTTTGATATTTAACTACTGAGAGCTTTTAAGGTTCACCTGCTCTTTTTTTTTTTTTTTTTTTTTTTTTTTTTTGGTTTTCCGAGACAGGGTTTCTCTGTGTAGCCCCCCTGGCTGTCCTGGAACCCACTCTGTACACCAGGCTGGCCTCGAACTCAGAAATCCACGTTCTTCTGCCTCCCAAGTGCTGGGATTAAAGGCGTGTGCCACCACTGCCCAGCTCACCCGCTCTTTTAAAATAATAATTTTAATTCTTTTTGGACATGTCTTACATGCATACAGTATATTTTGATCTTAATCACTCTCCTGTGCACTCTGTCTCACATATGGACAAGCTGATAACTGTCCCTTTCACATATGGACACACTGAGAAGAAAATCAGGGTGCTCTCTCATTAGGCATCTATGAAAAGTTCAAACCAAAAGCAAGGAAAAAAAAGAATCAAAAAACAAAACAAAGCAAAACAAAACAAAAAAAACCAACAACAAAAACTAATCCTGGACCAATCTCCTAGCCACCAAAAATTCTCAACTCTTTGCTTTACTCTTTCAAGCCACTTTTAACTTGTTTGAAAGTTGCCTTGCTTTGTTCAGAAAAATCTCGTTACATCAGAAAAATGAGTTTCCATACCCTCTTGTAATAAGCCTGATTTAATCCACCTTGACACCTGAAGGAAAATGTGGATGAAGGTCTGTTGTATCTGCTCACGACAATTTCTAAAACAAATTTTTTTTTTTTTACACAATAGAGCTAGGCTGCGTAAAATGAAGCCGTAATTCAATCTACGTCAATGGGAGCACGGGGAAGAGAAAGAGAAATAGTTGTAAAGGTTTTTGCAAATCAAAATCACCATTTTTGACATATCAGAGAATTACCCTTAGTTTACCAGGAATCTCAAGTGAAAAGGGCACAATCTTGGAGCCTTTCTATCTTGCTTCTTTATCTCCCTAGGATTTCTACACCAATGCATGACAGGGGCACTCATTTTGTTTTTATGCTAGAGTACTTTTAATTCAGAAGAAATATCTGTTTAGGAAAATGAAGAATAAAGAGCCTTTAGCAACATGATTTTTTTTATTTGGTCACAGTTCTCATCTAAGTTCTCATCTAAGATGCTTTGAAGAACATGAAGTGTCTTCAACTGTGTTATGTCAGTGAAATAAAACCCTGCTAAACAAAAGGCTACTGGCACCGAGTTCCTTCCTAATTTATCAAACAAAGATTGCAGACTTTTCCTGTGGCACTGAAAACCATTGAACATGAATTTCAAGTGGAACAGAAGGCTGATTTAAAACTGTGGCAAGCCTAAAAGATAAGAAAGAAAGAACAAGGACAACTTCACGGCTGGGACATTGTGAGCTAGGGAGCAGCTCAAAACGTGCGTCAGGGTGCAGCTGGAAAAACAGTTTGTCCTTCCATTGGAAAAACAGTTTGTCCTTCCATTGGAAAAAATATGTATATTTTTCAAAGAGCAAAGGAAGAAACTATAGAAAGAAGGGGGTTGAAGTGTAAGAGAGGAAGGGACAGTGAAATGGCTCAGTAGGTTAGTTCAAGCCTCAGGACACCACATGGTTGAAAAAGAGAACCAACTTCCACAGGCTATTCTCAGCAAATATCACACCCAAAAGTGAATAAAATATCTATGCGCTCAGTAAAGAGTATATTAATATAAATAATAATTATATATTCTTGCACATAAATATATACCTATAAATAGAAATAGGTTCTTAAAAAGTCAGACTTGCCAGGCAGTGGTGGCACACGCCTACGCCTTTAATCCCAGCACATGGGAGGCAGAGGCAGGCGGATTTCTGAGTTCGAGGCCAGCCTGGTCTACAGAGTAGGTTCTAGGACATTCAGGGCTACGCAGAGAAACCTTGTCTCGGAAAAACCAAAAAAAAAAAAAAAAAAAGTCAGACTTAACAACTTCGAGCACTGTATCAAATAACAACAACAAAAAACCCATCAACTCCAATATTCTTCTAAAATCAGTCTCAATGAACTTAATTTCAGAAAATGAAATCTAACTAAATGTCTACAGTGACAATAGATGAATCTAGGATGGTACCTTCCCTCTGCTGGACTCCTTGGGTGGCTTCACTCACGTGTACACATCTATACACCTACATACTTAATTATGTACATAATTAAAATACATTAAATTTAAAAAGAAGTTGAACATTAAGCCAGACATGGTAGCACACATATATTTGTAATCCTAGTAGTCAGGAGGCTTGGGAAGGAGTTGGGAGGCTAGCCTAGGTTCAGGGCCACTTGTCCTTCCTCTATGTTATCATGAAGCAAGAAAGTCATGGCCAAATCCATTTTCCCTTCATTTGAATTTTCTAACCTTCAGAACCATGAGACATATAAATTTCTTTGTTAAAAATTTACTCAAACTGTGCCATTCTGTTCTAGTAGTAGAAAATGAACCAGGACAGACTTTGAACTACATCAGCTGTAATAAACCTCCATTTAATGGATCATGTCCATTGATGCAAAAAAAAGGCATTTGATATGTGATACGCTTTCATAATAAAACCTTCTCATACATTTGGGCATAGAAAGGAACTTCATTAACATGATACGGCATATGTGAAAACCCCACATGTAAACACAATATTAAGTAGTTAAAAAATAACTAAAAGCTGTTCACAAGAAAATCAGGAGCAAGACAATTACGCTTTTTTCACCACTGTTCTTCAACACTGTACTGGACATTCTAGCCAGGGAAAGTAGATAAGAAAAAGAAACCAAATGTAGCCAAGTAATAACAGAAAGACAAAGGACTGGAGAGATGGTTCAGCACAGACTGGGTCCCAGAACTCATATCAGTTGGCTCACAACCACCTTTAACTCTAGCTCCAAGGGATTTGATGCCCTCTTCTGGCCTCTGAGGCCACTGAAGTATACGAATGCAAACACATGCACGTTCATCTGTGCACGCACACACATAAATGAAAAGAAACGGAAGGAAGAAGGAGCTAGAATGTGACTCAGTTGGTGCAGTACTTGTTTAGCATTCAGGGAGGCCTGGGCTCAATCCATAGCACCATGTAATGGCACATCCCTATAATTCCAGCCCTCAGAAGGTGGAGCAGGAGGATCAGAAGTTCTAGGGCAGTCTAGGCTGCATCATGAGACTTTGTTTCTAAAAAAGAGGGGAGAAAAAAGAAGAAAAAGTACTTCCATTTACAGATGATATGACACAGTCCTACATAATACAAATTCTTAGAGAATTCACAAGAAAACTATCAAAGTAAGTAAGCCCGAAATACATGTTATCCTTATAAGAGTTGCCTTGGTCATGGTGTCTGTTCACAGCAGTAAAACTCTAACAAAGACAGTTATCAAATTGCCTTCTAAATATTTCAATCTATAACCATTGAATACAAGTTCTCTTAACATTGTTCAGACAAACTCCTTTCCACAGTGGGCAGCAGGATATGCAGAGTCATAACTAATCACAATGATGAGACTATGTGACAGCTCTAAATGTGACATCTACATCAACCACCTGAGGCTCAGGGAACATCTCAGAAGATGGGGCAAAAAGAATGTAAGACTCAGCTGATGGGGAAAGCCCTGTGAAATGATGTCATCTGGATGGGACGTAGCTGTTGCAGTCATGTACTCACTATAGCTTTGATTACCTACCCAAGATCAAGCCAGCAATAACAGTCAACATTCCAGCAAGCAACACTAACTGGGTTCAGTTGAAAACATTAGAAGAAAGGACATGAATGTGGGAAAGGAATGTGTTTGGGAGCTCGTGGTAGCAGAAAGGGGAAGGTGCCAGTGGAGAAGATCAAGATGCATTATATTACACATATCTCCATCAGGTCCCTTTCCTAATGATATTCTGCTATTCTCAGAGATCACTGCCTTAGCCAGTTGTTATCAGAGAGGCTTCCTCCTGCAGCAGATGGGAACAGGTGCAGAGACCACCAGCCAGAAGAGAGAGTATATATTAGAGTTCTCCATCGGGCCCCACCCCTCAGAGCTCAGGAACCACAGAAGGGGGGGGGGATTCTAGGAGTCAGAGTATGGAGGACACCAGGAAAACATGATCCATTGAATCAATAAGCAGGGCTCACGTGGGCTCACAGAGACTTGGCAAGGCAGGCCCAGGGCCTGCATGGGTCTGCATCAGGTCCTCTGCAGGAGGAGTGAGATAGGGTGTGTCTCTGACTCCTTTTCCTCCTCTTAAGACTTTTCCTCCTATTTGGTTGCTTTACCTAGTTTCAAAATGAGGGCTTTTGCCCTGTCTTATTGTATCTTATTTTGTCTTCTTTGGCTGTTATCTCATGAAGGCCTGATCTTTTCTGAAGGGAAATGAAGGAGGAGTGGATCTGGGGGAGGGGAGGTAGAAGAAGCCAGGAGGGGTGGAAGGAGAGGAAACTGTGCTTGGCATGTATTGTATGAGAGAAGAATCTATTTTCAATAAAAAATATATAGTCTTTCAAAAGAAATTGACAAAAAATAAATTTCTGCGCCTATGTAGTTTTGGATGTGTAGCCATCCACCAGAGGGCGGTCATATATCAGGGACTGATCATACCAGTAAAGAAAACTCTTCCTCTCCCAGAAGCTAGTAATTACCAACAACTTTTCAGTTAGTGATGGGACTTCATGCCCACATCCCCTTTCCACGCTAGGATTTTGTCTGGCTTGATCTTGCACATATGAACTCACAGCAAACATGTAGCTTGCATAAGACCTGTGCAAAATAAATGTTTTTAAAAAGCATAACATTAAATTTTCATAAAATTGATTCAAAATAATAAAGACATTCTTGAACTAGCAGAACAAAATCGGAGCACAGTCCTTTACTGATTTCCAAACATACTGTAACAAGTGCATCCCTATAACCACAACACGCACGAGGTAGAACAGGTGAGTCGTAAGTCTAAGGGGCCTCAGGTACACAGTAAGTTTGAGGCTCATTTGGGCACCGTGAGACCCTGTCTCAAAAAGACAAACAAAACAAAGAAACAAACAACACAAAAAAACTTACTATAAATCTATGGTAACTAAACACCCAATATTGACATTAAGGCTAGACAGAGACAAATGGGGAAAAAAAAATCAGAATCCAGAAACAAACATATATATCAATGATCAGTTAGTTTGGTCGGGGTTTCAAGTCTACTTTAGAAAGAAAGAATTGTCTGTTCAACATATTGTGGTAGGATAAGTAGACTTCCAAATATAAAAGAATGAAGTCATATACCTCCTTCAACTCAACCTATAAAAATTAATTCAATATGGATCAACAACTAAAATATAGGTTATCAAACTATGAGGCTTTTAAGAGAAAACACAGTTGTAAACCCTTGTGACTTAGACTTGGTAATAAATTCTAGAGATTAATTTTAAAAAATAGAGGAATTTGATTCATTAACATCGAAACCTTCAGAAGCCTGTGAATGGCTCAGTGGATAAAGGTGTCTGCCGCAAAACCTGAATAACCTGACTTTGATCCTAGGACATGCACAGTGAAAAGAGAGGACTAACCAATGTGTCCTCTGACCTGCATCTGTGAGTGTACTGTGATGTGCAGGGCTTATATCTCAGGTATAAAAAGAATTCCTACAATGCAGCAACAAAGACAAAAATTCACTTTTCAAATGGACAGAAAACCTAAATCAGGGATCGTAGTTCATGTCTGTGATCTTGACAGTTAGGAAGTGATAGCAGGAGAATCAGAAGTTCAAGGTCAACCCCAGCTATACAGTGAATTCAAAGCCATCCCTGGCTATGAGATCCCTCTTTCAAAAAAGAAATAAATGAAATGGCCATTATTACAAAGAACATATGAAAATAGCCAATATGCACACAAATGCATATTGTTAATGGTGATTGTTAATAGTAATGTAAAATGGTGTTTAACACCATTAAGTGTAGAGAAATGGCATGAGGTGACAGCTCCCAGCCTGCTAGCTTCCAGGTGACTGAAGGATATCTGAGAATCCCAGCATACTGGAACAATGAGTACACATACTTTCTCAGCAGAGAATCCTGGTGTTTTGCCAAGTAAGCTACAAACCTGAAGAAGTGGCCTTGACAATCCTTTTTTCATGAGAAAGTAACTTTGTTTATAGTTTAATTAAGCAACACATCTAAGAGTTGGATTGCAGACAGATTTCTCAGTCTGCAAGGAGGTTTGGGTCACCTTGAACCAAGATAAGGTATTGCTAGGGAAACAGCACCTGATGAGAATTAGAAACTGTGGGAAATCTTTCGTTTGCTTTCTGTATAAAAGATGCTGGAACTTTGAATAAAGTGTGCATTGGCGTGTGTCCTGGTTAATGTGACCCTCACTTGGGACCCCTCAATGTACTAGATG
This sequence comes from Uromys caudimaculatus, assembly GCA_028551405.1. Classification (NCBI taxonomy): domain Eukaryota; kingdom Metazoa; phylum Chordata; class Mammalia; order Rodentia; family Muridae; genus Uromys; species Uromys caudimaculatus. The sequence goes on along the minus strand of JAPYYD010001585.1, from coordinate 2,909 downwards.
TTGACAATTAGGACCATAATGAGATTCTACTACATACTAAGGGGATGGTTATCAAAAATTAATGGATGGAAGCTAAGCAAAATGGCTGTTAAGATCCTCCAGTAATCTAATGATGACCTCCCCCCAGCCAGCCAGATGGGACAGCTATTCACAAACAAACCTCTCTCATGAGAGCTAAGGAAGCCAACTGAGAGACCACAGTGGTACTCTAGTATAATAATTAGAGATGCACTGAAGAATATAGGAAAGAAACAGAAAGAGACCCCTCATATTTGTGATTGGAGAGAGAATTACAACTAGACCTTAGACTTAAATCCCAGTACCAGACTCATCAAAATAAATTCAAGAGGGCAGTAGAGACCCAGTTTCTGGACCCTCTTTTAGCCAGGTCTATAAGAAATAGATAGCCTGGCTCCCAATATTCATCCTTCAACATTGGAGAGCTGAATAAGAAACAAGACTCTATCTTCTATAGAATATGTTAGAAAACTTAGTACAGATATTTGCCTTGGAGTCCAATGCCGAGCCCACAACAGTGAGACCACGCACTAGGCAGATGCCAAAGGCCACCCTCTCCAAGTATGCACTCATACACATGGAGTCTCTGGGCATACTCAGGCATCAGATAGTCTTTTATGTTCAAGTAGAACAGACTTAGACTTCATCCTGCATTAAAGACAACCAAAGCACGGGCCGGGAGTGCATGCCTGAGACTGTGCAGCTCTTGTAGCTGTGAGACTTGGGTACATCTCAACTTAGCATCAGCCTAGGCAACCAAGAGACCACTTCCACCACCCTTCCTCTAACCTTGGGTGACAGCAATGGGAACTATTCCTCCTGTAGCAGGTAGAGTAGGAAAGTAAACTAAACAGTTTGCCCTGTAATTCAGTGCTAGGTTAGGGAAACCTAACAGGACAAATCTTCACAATCTGTATTCATAAGCCAGAGGCCCTACATCCACCCTGGTGTTAGAGACTTGAGACTCACTAACTATTTCCACCCTGACAAGCATAACCTGTGGCTGATTACAGTACTCAAGGAGTGGTTTACATCAGCAGTAAGCAACCCATATAGTAGTATACGTCTGAGTTCTACTCCTATGCTGTGCAGATCTCAGTGGCCTGTGGGCTGTGAGTGAGACCAAGCAAAGGGACACTGGTGGCCACATGGTTGCCAACTGCATTCCTTCCCTAGCCTCAGACAGCACAACTGAGACAGAGTAATTTTCCCATGGGAACACAAAAAGGGAGCTAGGTGCCAAGTCATTATAGTTACTACACAGGAGATAGGGACAGTTCTTGCATAGTAATCATGCTCTAATCAGGGCAGAATCCCGTGGTGCTTGTACATAGGGCAATGATGTGAACATGCCATCTAGGCCTACGCTGGCTCTTGAAAGAACACTGTGGGGACAGCCTGCTAATTCTGTTTCCTTCATTCATCCTCCAGTTCATTCTAAACAATCCAACAACTACAGATTTAGAACAAACTTGAGCTTAGATTACCGTTTTCTGCTAAAATACCGAAAACACACTGGTGCTCAGCATTATAATGTGCTGAAATGATGGAAGTAACTATAGGCTCAGAGAAAATAAACAGCCTGCTTCTTAGGATATCTAAAAAGATGTAAAGTCAGATGATAATGACAGGAATACATACCCAATCTTTTTTTTTTTCTTCTGGTTTTTCGAGACAGGGTTTCTCTGTGTAGCCCTGGCTGTCCTGGAACTCATTCTGTAGACCAGGCTGGCCTCGAACTCAGAAATCTGCCTGTCTCTGCCTCCCAAGTGCTGGGATTAAAGGCGTGCACCACCACTGCCCGGCTCATACCCAATCTTTTAATGTGCAGATATCATCATATCCTAACAAGGACATGCTCAACCAAACTGATGATTGTTGATGATTTTGTTTTGTCTTTTGTATACTTTTCCTATAACACACATGTTATCTTACAGTGCATGTGGGGAGGATGGTGTGTGTGGGGTGTGTGTGTGGGGTGTGTGTGTGTACGCGCACGTGCGTGCATGTGCATGAGCACAGATGCACTTTTTAAAACTTGGAAAAAAAGAACTTACAGAAAACTGAGGCCTCATCTAATTAAGCAAAAAGTGCCAGACACCAACTATAGAGCAACCAATATCTGCAAAGTCTCGGATGGAGAATTCAAAAGGGCCGTTTTAAGGAAACTCAATGACAGGAAGAAAATACATAGAAACATGTCAAGACTCCAGTCAGAACATAAGATGAAAACAATTTGGAATTGGCAAAGAGAAATTCTTGAGTTGCAAAATACAGTTAATAAAATTAAAAATCAGAAAGAAGGCATCGATAGTGGGATAGCTTAAGCAGAAGAAGGAATTCGTGGGCTTGAAGACGGGCTAATTAAAATACACACGTGGAATGAAAATGCACAGAGCAAAACCAGTAAGAGGCATGAGAACAGAGTGGAATGACAGAACACTAAGACATTTTAAAGTCATTTTTTGGAATAATGACATTCAAGTAGGTCTTAAGAATGACAAATGTGTATAAAAGTTATTCAAACAAATAGTAACAGAAACTTCCCAAACCTACATAGAAGGATACAATATCCAAATACAGGAAGGTCAAAGGCTACTATCTAGAGTTAACTCTGTTAATTTCCCAAAAACATCTTAAAATCAAGCTCCTACAAGTGAAAGATAAATAGAAGATTCTCAATGATGCAGACAAAACATAAACATGTGTGCGTGCACACACACACACCACACACACACACACCACACACACACACACACCACACACACACCACACACACCACACACACACACACCACACACACACACACCACACACACACACCACACACACCACACACACACACACCACACACACACACACACACACATACACACACACACCACACACACA
>JAPYYD010001578.1:989-16274 GCA_028551405.1 Uromys caudimaculatus | reverse complement strand
CCCTTTTCATTTCTAATTTTGTTAATTTGGATTCTGTCTCTGTGCCCTCTGGTTAGTCTGGCTAAGGGTTTATCTATCTTGTTGATTTTCTCAAAGAACCAACTCCTGGTTTTGTTGATTCTTTGTATAGTTCTTTTTGTTTCTACTTGGTTGATTTCAGCCCTGAGTTTGATTATTTCCTGCCTTCTACTCCTCTTGGATGCATTAGCTTCTTTTTGTTCTAGGGCTTTCAGGTGTGTTGTTAAGCTGCTAGTGTATGCTCTCTACAGTTTTTTTTTTTTTTTTTGGAGGCACTCAAACTATGAGTTTTCCTCTTAACACTGCTTTCAATGTGTCCCGTTAGTTTGGGTATGTTGTACTTTCATTTTCATTAAATTCTAGGAAGTTTTTAATTTCATTCTTTATTTCTTCCTTGACCAAGTTGTCACTGATTAGAGCATTGTTCAGCTTCCATGTGTATGTGGGTTTTCTGTTGTTATTTTTGCCGTGAAAGACCAATCTTTAAGTGTAGTGATCTGATAGGAGGCATGGGATTATTTCAATCATCTTGTATCTGTGGAGGTTTGTTTTGTGACAGATTATATGGTCAGTTTTGGAGAAGGTACCATGAAAATATGAGAAAAGTTATATTCTTTTGATTTTGGATGATATGTTCTATAGATATCTGTTAAATCCATTTGGTTCATAACATCTGTTAGTTTCACTGTGTCTCTCTTTAGTTTGTGATAGCAAGATCTGTCCATTGATGATAATGGGATGTTGAAGTCTCCTATTATTATTATTGTGTGAGGTACAATGTGTGCTTTGAGCTTTAGTAAAGTTCCTTTTATGAATGTGGGTGCCCTTGCATTTGGAGCATAGATGTTCAGAATTGAGAGTTCTTCTTGGTAGATTTTTCCTTTGATGAGTATGAAGTGTCCTTCCTTATCTTTTTTGATGACTTTTGGGTGAAAGTCGATTTTATTGGATATTAGAATGGCTACTCCAGCCTGTTTTGTGGGACCATTTGCCTGGAAACTTGTTTTCCAGCCCTTTACTCTGAGGTAGTGTTTGTCTTTATCACGAAGGTGTGTTTTCTGAGTGTAGCAAAATGCTGGTTCCTCTTTATGGATCCCGTTTGTCAGTCTATGTCTTTTTATTGGGGAATTGAGTCCATTGATGTTAAGAGATATTAAGTAATAGTGATTGTTGGTTCCTGTTATTTTCGATGTTACTTTCATGTTTGTGTGGCTATCTTCTTCAGTTTGTTGAAATATTAGTTTCTTGCTTTTTCTAGGATGTAGTTTCCCTCCTTGAGTTGACGTTTACCATCTATTATCCTTTGTCGGGCTGGGTGTGTGGAAAGATATTGTGTAAATTTGGTTTTGTCATAGAATATTTTGGTTTTACCATCTGTGTTAATTGAGAGTTTTGCTCGGTATAGCAGCCTGGGCTGGCAGTTCTGTTCTCTTAGTGTCTGTATGAGTTCTGCCCAGGATCTTCTAGCTTTCATAGTCTCTGGTGAGAAGTCTGGTGTAATTCTGATAGGTCTGCCTTTATATATTATTTGACCTTTTCCCCTTACTTCTTTTAATATTCTTTCCATGTTTTGTGCATTTGATGATTTGACTATTATGTAACAGGAGGAATTTCTTTTCTGGTCCTATCTGTTTGGAGTTCTGTAAGCTTCTTGTATATTTATGTTCATCTCTTTCTTTATGTTAGGGAAGTTTTCTTCTATAATTTTGTTGAAGATATTTACTGGTCCTTTAAGTTGGGAATCTTCACTCTCTTCGATATCTATTATTCTTAGGTTCTGTCTTTTCATTGTGTCCTGGATTTCATTGATGTTTTCGGTTAGGAGCTCTTTTCATTTTGCATTTTCTTTGAATGTTGTGTCAGTGTTTTCTATGGTATCTTCTGCTCCTGAGATTCTCTCTTCTATCTCCTATCTCTTGTATTCTGTTGGCTATGCTTGCATCTATGACTCCTGATCTCTTTCCTAGGTTTTCTAACTCCAGGGTTTTCTCCCTTTGTAATTTTTTCATTGTTTCTATTTCTATTTTTAGTTCCTGGATGGTTTTGTTCATTTCCTTAATCTGTTTGAGTGTGTTTTCCTATAATTCTTTAATGGTTTTTGTCTTTCCTCTTTAAGGGCTTCTAACTGTTTACCTGTGTTCTCTTGTATTTCTTTAAGGGAGTTATTTATGTCCTTCTTAAAGTCTTCTATCATCATCATGAGAAATGATTTTAAATCTGAGTCTTGCTCTTCTGGCGTGGGTATATCCAGGGCTTGCTGTGGTGGGAGAATTGGGTTCTGGTGATGCCAAGTAGCCTTGGTTTCTGTTCCTTTCCTTATGTTCTTGCCCTTGTCTTTTGCCATCTTGTTAACTCTGATGTTAGCTGGTGTTAGTCTGTCTGACTGTGGCTTGTCCCTCCTGCAGGCCTCTGTATCAATACTCCTTGAAGACCAGCTCTCTCTGAGAGGTGTTTGGGTTTGGAGTGCTGTGGCACAGGGTCAGCTCTGGTGTGCAGACAGAAACCAGAAGGATCTTGTCCCTGTTTCTTGGTTCCTGTGTCCTGATGGCTCTGCAAGGGTCCCTCTTGATCCAATGAGTTTGAACAGAAGTGGTTGTTTTGCCTATGCTCGAAGGTGTGTCAGCACTCCTGCTCTCTCCTGGAGCCCTGTGGCCCAGGCTGAGATCTCCAGGTCCTGATGAGCAGTGGTGCTTGTCTTATCCCCACTCACGGCTTTTCCATGCTCCTGGGAGGGTAGCTTTCACCTGGCCCTACTTGGCTATGAAACCCTGGTGGCCCAGGCACAGGTCTCCTGCCACAGATGGAAACTGGAAGGTTCCTGTCCCTGACTTGTCCTCCTCAGTCTCTGTGTCCTGAGTGTCTGAGAGAGTAACTTTCTCCTGGTGCTGCTTGGCTGTGGGACCCTGTTGGCCCACACAGAGGTATCCTGCCACAGATGGAAACTGGAAGGTTCCTATGCCGACTTTTCCTTAGTCCCTGTGTCCTGCGGGTTCCGGGTGGGTCCCGGTGAGCAGTGGTGCTCATCTTAACCCCACTCGTGGCTTTTCCATGCTCCTGGGAGGGTAACTTTCTCCCGGCGCTTGGCTATGGAACCCTGGTGGCCCAGGCAGAGGTCTCCTGCCACAGTTGGAAACTGGGGATATTTTCTTTTGTTCCTTGGTTTCTGTTTCCTCTCTGGTATTCTGGCCTAGGGACTCTGGAGCCTGGAGTCTCTGCCTGAGTTGGGGGTTAGGACAAGATGACAGGAGGTGAGGAGGAAGATAGGAGTAGGTGGTAAATCTCTGAGAGAGTAGAAGAGGTCTGCAGATGGGTGGCCTACCTGGACTTCTGATTGCTGGTGTGGCTCTTGTCACATGGCATGTCTCTACCTAGTTGAGTGCTGAGACATGGGAGTGGTTGAGGAGGGGTTGGAGATAGGCTGGGGCAGCACTGAGGGAGTTGAGGAAGTTTATTGGTGGTCAACCTACCTGGAGTTCTGGCTGTAGGTGTGGCCTTTGGTTGAGCAGGGGGTTTCTGCCTGAGTTGGGGGCTAGGATATGTCAAGGAAGAAGGGGGATTCGTGACAGAGTTAGAGGGGCCACTGAGAGAGTAGGTGAGGTCTGCAAGTAGGTGGTCATCCTGGAGTTCTGGTAGCCAGTATGCTTCTAGTGGAGCAAGGGGTCTTTGCCTGAATTGGGGACTGGAATGTAATGACAAGAAAAATTGGGGGGATTTGAGATAGTGTTAAGGGACACTGATAGAGTGGGGGAGGTTTGCAGGTGGGTGGCCTACCTTCTGGCCATGCTTTTATTGAAATAAAATATACAAGTATATTCTGCCAACACTGTCTATCATAGTGATCTGCAAAATTTTTAACTCCACTAGGCTTGTGTCTACTTATGTTAGTCGGCTTCACATAACTATAGCAAGCGTCTGAGTTAAGCATATAACAAAGAGAAAAGTTTTATTTTTAGCTCCAGGTTTCACAGATGTAGGTCTATGATGGGTGACACCATCGCTTAGGGTTGGTGATAACACGTGTGTGTATGTGTGTGTGTGCACATGTATGTGTATAGTGGTAGAAACATATGGCAAAAAATTCCCTTATCTCATGGCCAAGAAGGCAGAGAGAAAGTATGAACTGTGACCCCACAGACCTCTTCAAAGTCATGTCTCTTGAAGACTTCTCACTAAGCCTAACCTTTAAAAGGTTCTTCCTTGTCCCAGGAGCTGAAGGGTTAAAGAATGGGTTTAACATGCGGGTGTTTTGTGGACATTCTAAATTGAAAGTGTAACACTGGTCTTCGTTGCAGATATAACTTGTCCTGTACTTGTTTATAGTCTAGCTGAACACCTACTCAGCTTTGATCCATAGGAATCATGTCTCAAAGTATATTGTGGATGCTGCAGATGAATCTGGTGACCAGGAGTAGTGGGCACACATGCTACTGTATTAACTACAAGAGAAGCACAAGTGTTTGTTTCTCAGCATTATAAAACTTATTCAGACATCCTTGGTTTCACAGAAGCTGTTGACAGCATATCAGGTTGCTACAAAGCCAGAGCTTGTTTCTTGAGTTATTGGATGCTATAAAATGTGAAAAATGAAACCAACAACTAATTTTAAATACAGCCCTGATGGCAGTTACAGTGTATTTCCTCATCTTTATAACAGTTATTACCTTCTCAATGCAATTAGAAGCAAAAACTGTAAACATCGTAGTACAAAGAAAGGTCAGAGGTAGTGCTGCTTTGAAGGATATGTCTGTTTGCTCTGATGGTCTGCACATATAATCTATATATGCTTGCATTAATGGAAATAGCACACAACATAGGTTGTCTTTTATATGTATTCTTAATATTTACTAATATTACTGAATATGCATCTCCATAACTTTCATGGCCTCATAGTATTTCATACTATGGACATCTCAGAATTTATTGTATTCTAAGTCCCAGTACTGAGAAGGGAAAGTAGACACAAAGTCCAACCCTTAACCAAGAAGATCTTTGCAAATGATATCTGCTGAAATAAAAGGAAAATCAGTTTTCTCTGATGGAGTGACACTGGGTATATCATCTCTACTTCAGAGGAGGTCAAATGCCCAAGACAAGATGGACTTCATGGTTCTGTGTGTGGGTGGTAGTTTGTTTTGGTTTTCATTTTTGTTGTTGTTTGTATTGGTTTTTTTTTGAGTGAGAAAGAACATGGAATTGTGTGGGTCAGGAGGTGGGGAAGAGATAGGAGACATGGGGGGAGGGAAAGAGTATGATGAAAATATATTGTATGTAAAAAAATAAAAATTTAAAAATAAAAACATAAACTGTACTATATCCTATTATAGAATGTGTAGATTACTGCTAGCATGAAATTGCTGAGCTATCACTCCTTAGAGACAACCACACACTGTCTCCTGTGTGAGACTTACCACTGGAAGGGCTGTTTTAAATACCCTCTGACTGTACAGTTTGCCTTTCAGCAACAGTGAGTGGCTTCTTTTTGTTTGACCAAGACAGATCAACAACGGGGACATGCACCTAGAGAACAAAGACATCGGGCTGGCCTCAGCCGTAATGGGAGTAGAGTTACACCAGACATCTGCTTTGTCGGTTCCAACTTGCCCAGACCCAGGACGGCTGCTGACAGTCAAATCTGCTACCAGTAACTACAAACTTGGCCAGGCAGACCCCTGCATCCCATATGCTGGTGAGGCTGCTGGGAAGAGCCTCCATGTTCCTGAACATGCAAAGTTTGGCTCATTCCTCATGAAGGGGAGGTGAGTGTGAAATAATCCATGTAATAGGCATGTAATAGGCATGGGGTTGGTAAATACCAAGTTTCTACATATATACTTTCCACTCCATTTTATGGGAAGAAAAATTTCAGAAAATTTTCAGTCATTCTGACTGGGATGAGACCAAGTCTCAAAGAGTTTTAACTTGAATTTCCCTGTTGCCTGAGTATGCTGAGTACTTCTTCAAGTATTCATTTCACATTTAAGTTTCTCCTCTTCAGAATGTCCATTCAGTTCATTAACCTATTTACTGTTTGGTTGGTAGTGTTTTGGGGGTTTAATTTTTACAGTTCTCTTTATATTTTGGGTACTAATCCCTTCATGATGGGCAGTTAGTAAAACTATTTCTCATGTTCTGTCTCTTTACTTTAGTGATTATTTTCATGCTGTGGAGATTTTTTTTTAACTTCATGCACTTTTTTTTAATTTCACTTTTTTTGGGCAGTTCTTAGGGCTATTTTCTGTGCTATTGGAGTTTTGGTTAAAAATTCCTGCCCATGTCAACTGTGGTGTTTTGAGTAGGAATGACCTCTATAGGCTCATATTTGAATGCTTAGTCATCTAGTCATCTGGGAGTGGCATTTGAGAAGAATTAGGAGGTGTGGCCTTGTTGGAGTGGGTGTGGCCTTGTTGGAGGAAATGCATCAATGGAGATGGACCTTGAGGTTTTAAAAGCCCATGCCAAGTCCAGTTTCTCTTTATCTCTGCCTATGGATCAGGATGTAGCTATTGGGCTTGCCTACATACCACTATGCACCCCAACATGATGACAATGGATTAAATTTCTGAAACTGTAAACAAGTCTCCAACCAAATGTTTTCTTTTATAACAGTTGCTTTGGTCATCATAATGTCTCTTCACAATACATAAAACAGTGACTAAGACACTGATATACTTAAGTGTCTAGCCTATATTTTCTTTTAGCAATTTCAAAGTTTCAGGTCTTATACAATGGTCTTCGATTCATCTTAAATTGATTCTTGTTTAGAGAGAGAGAGAGAGAGAGAGAGAGAGAGAGAGAGAGAGAGAGAGAGAGAGATATGCAGATCAAGTTTCATTCTTCTAGAATTCTATTTGTCAAAGAAGCTGTGTTTTCTGCAATGTATGCTTCTGAATGCTTTTCTGCATTGACTGAGATGATCATGTAATTTTTCTCCCTAAGTCTACATATGTGCTGAAGTACGCTTTTTGATCTGTACCTGTTGAATCAATCTTGTATCCAATAGAAAATCAAAGTTGGTTATGCTATATGGTCTGCATGTGTTCTTAAATTAAAACATATTGAATGTTTTTATATCTATGTGCATCATACGTGTATTTCATATCTTTATATTGGTCTATAGTTTTCTTTCTTGAGTCTTTATCTGGTTTTGGTATCAAGGTTATGCTTACTGCTTGGGATGAGTTTGGTGTTTTTTCCCTTTCTATTTTATAGATCAGTGAGAATAAAAGTGAAAAGGGTGGTGCCCTTGTCTCTTTCCAGATTTTAGAGGAAATCTGGTTTTAGCTCTTCTTTGATGATTTGTTAGAAATCAGTCATAAAACTGTTGGTCCCTGCACTTTCCTTTATTAGGGGGGAGCTTTTTATTAGGGTTTCATACTCAGTTGTTATATTTTCCTTCTTCGAATATCCAGACACACTTAGGTTTGCACTTGGAGGGCTGGGCAGATTCTCCCACCCTCATAAAATTAACCAGACTACACTCTTAGGTAGTTAATATTTAGACAAGGATATCTCCCAAGTGCATTGAGAGTATGGGAAGTGTCCACAATACTAAGATGAGTACATACAAAGGACCTATCTTTGTACTTCCAAGTCCCCCTGATTAGTAATCACTCTGTTGGAGAAATGCAATGGGTACCATGTATATCCCTAGAACTTTGAGATTTTCAGGCTCAACAGCAGTGAAAACCAGGTAGCTCCAGAATTTGGTCTATGTATTGTCTTGGCTAGTTTTATGTCAGCTTGATACAAGCTAGATTCATTTGGGAAGATGAACCCTAAACTGACAAAATATCTCCACTAGATTTACCTGAGAGAAAGCCTATGTTGAATTTTCTTGATTGATGATTGATGTGGTTGGTCCTGGGTGCTCTAAAAAAGCAACTTAAGCAAACCATTAGGAACAAGCTAGTAAGCAGCCCTCTTCCAGAGTTCTGCTTCTGTTCTTGCCTCCAAGTTCTTGTCCTGGCTTTTTTCAATTGTGGACTTGTGATCAAAGCAATTTATAGAAGAGTTTATTGGGCTTACAGTTTCAGAGGGCGAATCCATGACCATTATGGTAAAGAGCATGGCAGCAGGCAGTCAGGTATGATGCTGTAGCAGGAGCTGAAAGCTCACATCTTGAGATACAACTACAAGACAGAAAAAGACACTGAGAATGGTGTGAACCTTTGAAACTTCAAGGCCTGCCTCTGGTGGTGCATTTCCTCCAATAAAGCCACACTTTCTAACCCTTACCAGCAGTTCCTCTCACTGGGAATAATTTTGAAACATATGAGCCTGTGGGGGCCATTTTCATTCAAAGTACCACAAGACTTAAAAGCTATAAAACCTTGGTCATGGTATTTTACAACAGCAATACAAACCCTAACTAAGACCTCTACTGGCTTCAGACACAGAACTATCAAACTCTAAGCTAATTCTCAGTTGATGAGACCCAATCTTGGGCATTTAGTGGTGGGGCTATTTGTCTTCATTCACTTCTTGTCAAAGCCAGGTTCTTGCCACCTGCACCCTTTGCTAGTCCTCTAGTTCTACAGAAACTGCCTTTCTATGCCTCGTATTACTTGGCAGCTATGGTAAGCCAAGTTGAAACTCTTCAACCTATGGATATTTCCTGCTGCTGCGCCTCTAAGTAGCTTAGTTAGCAACAATAGATTCTGTCCAGATGGTACCTATCAGCTGACCTATAATTATACAGTGGACAAAGTGGGATTTCTTTCTACTCCTGATCCATCTTCCAGAGGAACCACTCACTGTCTTACTGTAAGCAATAACTGGACTTGAGGTATATGAGGACTATGAACTCATTCTGAGGTTAGGACCGCTTAGCTTTCATCTGACTTTCCTGACTTTCTCTGCCAGGGAACTCCTTAGCTGTGTTTGGGTAGCTTCTTCATATCTAGTATCTTTATTCCTGATTTTCCTCTATCTCAGTCTTTGTAATAAAGTCTGGTTTCTTACTAAGACACTCTTCTTCACTGGCTCTCACAGAAGCAGTCACTAACCTGTCTCACTCAGAAGCTCCCCAGCACTGTCAGGAGTCAATTCTGTTTGCTGCCATTGTAAAAGCTCCTGCTTTTCATTCAGCCCTCCCATATTTAACTATCCTGATTTTCTCTTGTTCTTTATCATGTTTTCCATAGCCTTTTGAGTTTCTTAAAGCCTTCGTTTTTCTTTTTTCTAATATCTGAACAGTACCCATAGCCCAAGCTGGCCTAGAACTCAGTATGCAGCCCAGGTTGCTCTCAAACCAACATGGAGCTACCTCCTCAATTCCAAGTCTTATTTTGCTGTTTTATTTCTAACCAAAATTTTAGTGAAGACCCTGCCTAGTGCCCAGCTTCTGGGGACAGACACTTTATCCTGGATTCTTCTGGGAGCACATTGGGGCTGCTAATAAGAGGCCCTCAGTATCAAGTATGTATGTACATATGTATGTATGTGTGTGCATTAGAAAAAGCTTGCTTTCTTTTCCATTATGTTTCTGAAAATGCACAATTGCACCCCCTTCCTGCTGGAGGGGCAACAGTAATAGATTGGTTTTAAAGCCTTTTGGGAAGAAGCCATAACTAGGCTTGAAATTAGGGGCACAGTCACTGTGACTTTTCTCAGGGAGACTTTCATGGCTCCTTAGTATCATTTTTAGCAACTTAAATTTGCAGTTGATACTTGCAACTGCTTCTGAGGGCTGGCACCAGGGTCAGTAGCCTTGTCGTCTGCAGAGCTGCTACAACCTGCTGCATTCAGCTCTTGAAAGGCAACAACTATTCTGCAGGCCAGAAGAGACAACAGGGCTTTCTTAGGTCTCAGGGTGCATGCCCCATCACCTATCACCTATCACCATGCAGCCTCTATCAACTACTAATGGAATGCTATCCAATAGCTTCATGTCTGTCTAGCTACATGCTTAAGGTCTACTCTGCCTTGAAGACTCTCCTGATTGCTTCTGTGATGCTTTATCTGGCAGCTTTACTGGGCAGGAGCTAACTATCTCTCTGCTCCTTTTAAGGTCTCTTGGTGTCATACTTGTTGATAGCTAAGGGTCATTTGTCTGGTTATTGGAATTGGCCAGTGGATACTTACCATTCCCTCCTACTCAAATCTACAACACTGTTTTTAGGTCAGTTCCCAAGGAAGAAGCATAGACCATATGCTTTTAGGGAATACAGATTTGCGAAACTCAACAGTTGTTGGTTTTGAATTTTGTATAAACTGTGAACTTTCTTAGTAACTATATGAGATTTTTTTTTTTAATTGCAGACATAGGTGGAGATATAGCAGCAGTACAATGCTTGCCTAGTTTGTTCTGGATTCAGTCGCTAGTACTGAAAACAAGGGCAGAAATGGCAGTTACAGCTGGTGTTTGCCTCCAGCCTATTTACAAATGTCTGATGGGTGCAATTCTTTCATGTTTCTCAATCAGTTCTTACTTGTTTCCTTTCTGAGCTGTATTGTCATTTGCTTTGCTCTGAGGCCACCAGTGCTTATAGTTAGAATGAAAGCACAGAAGAGTCATGCAGTTTCCTCTCTGCAACTGTACTGTCATTAGCACATAGCTGCAAGAGTTGGTGCTTTATATGTTTCCAAGGAGCTATTTCTTTCCTCAGTCATTAGCTGGAATGTTAATTAATTCCATCTGGTGTACAATCACACAAACTTTTGACATCTGTCAAACATTTTATAAGCCTGTAGCAAACTTGGAATCCTCTTTATCTTTCAGTTTAAAATTTTTAATGTTTTTGAGGGTTTTGTACACAAGTACTATGTTTGTAACATTTCTACTCCTCCCTCTCTACTCAAATTCCTCCCATGTCCTCTTCACTGAATGAAGAATGAGGACATGACTGATCTGAGCTATGGTTGAGGTGAAGGTTTTATCATAGATATGAGGTGGAAACAGCCAGAGCATCTAGAAGATTCTAGAGTGAACCAGGCCATAGCAGAGGGGAGTGAGAGAGGAGAGAGGGGGTCTAAGAGAGGAGCCTTGGATCTAGAGGCCAAGAAAGGAACCAGGAACTAAGAGGGTGGTAGCCAAAATGGGATGGAGCCACAGGTACTGACTGAGACTTGTCCCAGATTTGTTTGAGACTTAACACTCACTCTCTCCAGAAGTCATGACCTCTTCATTTTAAATTATTATTGGTGTATATCAACAATAATTGAGAATATATATTCTCTCTCCCCCCTCTTTCAATATCCGTCAATTGCTTGTAGCACTTCATCTAGAGGTAGGATCTTGTGGGATTTCCCCCATCCATGTTGTCATGTCAACTGGTGTTGTCATTATGGAAGTCTTGCCTAGGCACTCCTAAGCAAGAGAGTTCATTGGTTCAACTTCCCTGTCATATATAGTAGACATCATCTCCCAGAAGACTTCCTGGTCCTCTGGCTGTTATGGTTTTTCTCTTCTCTTACAATTTCTCTCTTCTGGGATATTCCTTGGGCCTTAGGAATCAGGGTTGTGTTGTAGGTGTATCATAAGCTGGGCACCCTATGCTCTGGTGTTCTCTGGAAAATGCTTTTCATCTGCAAAAGAAGCTTCTTTGATGAAGAGTAAAACACTTATCTGTGGTTATAAATACAGCTATTTAGAAGTTGTACTGGTTTATGAAAGTGACAAATGCTACATGCTCTCTCTGTGGTGGTTTGAATACAAATAGACCCACAGGGAGTGGCACTATAAGGAGCTTTGGCCTTGCTGGAAAAGGTGTGTCCTTGTTGGAGTAGATGTGACCTTGTTGGAGGAAATGTGTCACTGGGGGAAGATTTTGAGGTTTCAGGTGCTAAAGCCAAGCCCAGTGTGTCTCATTTTCTCTTCTTGCTGCCTGCTAATCCAAATGTAGAACTCTCAGCTTCTTCTTCAGCACTATGCCTGCCTGTATACCACCATGGTCCTACCATGATGATAATAGACTAAGCCTCTGAAACTATAAGACATGCACAATTAAATTAATTATCTTTATAAGAATTGCCATCATAGTGTCTCTTCACAGTCGTGGAAATCCTAACTAAGATACTCTCTTATTTGTTTATCCTAGTTTTGAGTCATTAGACATGAGTATATAACTTGGAGAAACCACAGACATCAGAGAAAGTAAAATGGGACCATGGGGGTAAAACTTTCTCTAAGTATGTATCTTTAAACTCATAGATTAGTGTAACCCTCAGACCTCATCAGTTTCTTTGTTCAGTGGACAGTCATCAATGTAGACCAAAGTGGAGAGAACAAGTGTCTGTGGCGTGCTCATTCACAAATGGGGCAGCTATATCAACCCCTGCTTAGGACCATTTCTGAAGACACAGCAAAAATATTGTAAGAGCCAGAGGTTGGGGAGGACTGGACTGAATTAGTGTCTTCCAGACATGATAGGACCACTGTGTTCATGGGCACACAAGATAGGTACAAGATCAAGCACCCTCAGTGTGGAATGGGAGGGGCTCATGAGCCCCAACCCTAGCTGAGGAGCTGGTGATAGCCCATGGCTTCTTGGGGAAGGGAAGTTAATTTTCTTTAAGGGTGCTACTCCCACACAGTGAATATATGGGAAGCACAAACTGGACTCAATTGGCTTTTAAAAAAACTGAGGCCACAAAGTTGGGAAGGGGTAGTGGGTGGCAGATGAATCTGTGAGAAGTTAGTGAAAGGAATGTAGGGTGAATAACATAAAAAATACCATATGCATATATGAAATTCTCAAAAAAGCAATAAAATATAAAAAATAAAAACAAAATAAAATGCCAACTTGTATGTTGTAGATGTTAAAATACCTTTTCAATTGTTGTTATGGTGGTAAAATGTATTATATCAATATTTAAATATTGTTTTTTAAATATATAATAGCTATAATAAACATCTATAGTTATATATTTAAATATATATAAACTTTGGCATTTTTACCTTTTTTAAAACAAATTTTAGTTTTGACAATTTTATGCATGTGTTGTATTTTAATCAGTCAGCCCATCTCATTGTCTTCTCTTGCTCCCTTCTCTTGAATAAGGTTGCTTGCATGAGCATGGGTGGAGGGGTATTTACTCGATCGAGTGTTGTCAATTGAACTATGTCTATGTTGCTGCAAAAATATGTCTCCCTTTCCCCTAGGAACCATCAATTGCCCATAACTTCTCACGGCAGGGTGGAGCCTCATGAGCCCTTTCCCATTCATGCTAGGGTGTTGTCAGGCAAAATCTTTTTCATAGCACTCTCTTCCCTCCTCCACTTAGTTCCTGGTAGTCATTCTGCTCCCTCTTTCACAATGTTCTCCAAGTCTTAGATAAACAACCACTGAACAGTCACCTATTCTCAACACTTTGACTAGTTCCAAATTTCTTCAGTAACCAGCATCCATTGCAAAATAAAGCTCCCCCAAGTAGGGAGCAACACTAATCTGTGGGAATAAATATAAATATTCAGGAGGCAGCTTGAATGGCACAGCATGTCCACTTAGCCAAAGAGAAATAGTAACTTCCCTGACTAGGCCTGTGATGCCCCTAGCCACAGGCTTTTGGTCAGATTTAAAGTCCCAGGCATGGATTCTCTCAGGTTGGAGTGGGCCTCAAATCTAGGTAGAAGCAATTGGCTACCTCTTTAACAGCTATACCATTGTTGTGTCAGTGGACACATCTCATTTGGCAGTTCAGTTGTATAGCATATAGGGTTCACGGATGAGTAATACTGTTGATTAATTTTCTTCCCCAGAAGTCTACATAGCATAGCATACAACCATCTAGCACTGTGAAAACTAGCTAGCAGTGAGGAGTGGGGGTAATGGTGGAAGACTGAGCTTTCAATCCACTTCCAGCTTGATTTTTCTGTGTCCTGCAACCAAAGCATGTAGTGTCTTCAGCAGTATGGTCATGCTCTCTATTTCTGATAAACAATCAAGAGCAGTGGCAATAATGTGTATTGTTTTGGGGCCTCAAGGGTCTCTTTGACTAATAATTTCTAGAGAGATATCCTGTCCCTGGTGATGAAAGTTTTAATAATCTGTGCCTTCTTTTTTTTAAAATTTAATACTTTATTTACATTTCAAATGTTTTCCCCTTTCCAGGTCTCTCCTTTGGAAACCCCTTATCCCATCCCCATTCCCCTTGCCTCTATGAGGGTATTCCTCCACCTACCGACCCACTCCCAACATCCCTCCCAGGCATTCCCCTATACTGAGGCATCTAACACCCTCAGACCCAAGGTCCTCTTCTCCTACTGATGGTCAAAAAGGCCCTCGTTGGCCATATATGTGGCCAGCACCATGGACCCCTCCATATGCATCGTTTGGTTGGTGGTCCAGTCTCTGGGAGCACCGGGGAGCCTCACCAGTTGACCCAGTTGTTCCCTCCCCATGGGGCAGCAAATTCTCTCAGTTCCTTCAGTCCCTTCATCAACTCCTGCATCTGGGACCCCACGCTCAGTCCAACAGTTGCTGGGAATTGAATCCTGGGTGTTCTGAACTTTTGGGCTAATATCTGCTTATCAGTGAGTACATACTGTGTTTGTTCTTTTGTGACTGAGTTACCTCACTCAGGATGATATTTCCAAATTCCATCCATTTGCCTGAGAATTTCATGAAGTCATTGTTTTTAATAGTTGTGTAAATGTACCACATTTTCTGTATCCATTCCTCTGATGAGGGACATCTGGGTTGTTTCCAGCTTCTGGCTATTATAAATATAGTGGCTATGAACATAGTGGAGCATGTATCTTTGTTACATGTTGGAGCATCTTCGGGGTATATGCCCAGGAGAGGTATAGCTGGGTCCTCAGGTAGTATTCTGTCCTTTTTTCTGAGGGTCCACCAAACTGATTTCCAGAGTGGTTGTACCAGCTTGCAGTCCCACCAAAGGTGGAGGACTGTTCCTCTTTCTCCACATCCTTGCCAGCATCTGCTGTCACCTGAGATTTTGATCTTAGCCATTCTGACTGGTGTGAGGTGGAAACTCAGACTAGTTTTGATTTGCATTTCCCTGATGACTAGGGATGTTGAGCATTTCTTTAGGTGCTTCTGAGCCCTGTGAATTTCCTCAGTTGAGAATTCTCTGTTTAGCTCTGTTCCCCATTTTTTGATGGGGTTATTTGGTTTTTTGGAGTCTAACTTCTTGAGTTTTTTGTATATATTGGATATTAGCCCTCTATCGGACATAGGATTGGTTAAGATCTTTTCCCAATCTGTTGGTTGCCATTTTGTCCTATTGGCAGTGTCCTTTGCTTTACAGAAGCTTTGCAATTTCATGAGGTCCCATTTGTCTATTCTTGATCTTAGAGCATAAGCC
>JAPYYD010001576.1:0-10675 GCA_028551405.1 Uromys caudimaculatus | reverse complement strand
GCCTACCTCGTCCCTGTGACTTGTGGGATCAGGGCAGTACCTGGTGAGCTGTGGGGCGCGTCCCCGGCCCACTCCTGGCTCTTACGATCTGAGTGGGATCTTTGTCCTGGCGCTGATTAGCTGTGGAGCCCTGTGGCCCAAGCTGAGGTTTCTGGCAGTTGCCGGAAGCTGCTGACCGACAGTCTCTGTGCCCTAGATGCATTTCTAACAATAGAGTTTTCTTCTCCGCACATACCATTTCTGCCAGCACCGCCAACGATGGTACAGGAAGGATGGCCCGACACTTCAGCCAGTGTTAGGACATGCTCTAGAATACTTCTGATCCTAGCTTAGGAAGCGAGCAATAAGCCAAAGAGTGAGCGTTTCTCTCTCTCTCTCCTATTAGCCAGAAATGGCTGTGGTATGTGAAGGGTGCAGAGACTTACCAAAGATCCTGAAAGGACAGAGTTCTAATTTACAGGACATGGTGTCTTCTAGAGTCAGAGACCGCAACATGGCGCTAACTCCCCAGAGTCAGGATACACTAGTCTAGAAACCAAGGAAGACAGCTGGAAGCCACTTCTACTATGTTGCCTCCGGATCTATATACAGAATTGCAGGTTCAAATGAGGCAGCTGTGTCACTCTGTTCCCCAGGTATGACATAGTCTTCATCATCTTGAAAACAGAACAGCTGTGATTACCCAAAGGGACCCTCACAGGACTGGGGCTAAGTGCTTCCTCATAGGAAGAGGAGGTGGGAGGGTCATTAGATGCTCAGACGAGAGTCCAGTTGCCCCCCTGTACATAATCTTACCTCAGTTGTACATGGCCTAGAATATGCTAGAATATGTCAGAGGTAATGGTAACTGAAGAAGAGGCTCCATCCATGTATGTGGCATTCAGGAGTGTCACCCATTGGGGAGGGGGGTGTTTAGGGACACACTCATGCTCCTGTAAGAAATCTCAATAAAGCCAGTGATTCAGCAAGCCAGTCCGGAATAGAGTCATTTCTGCCATCCATCCTTGATGCTTTATCTGGAGTGTATTTATTCACCTCTCTCTAGGAAAAGTCAACATAGGGACCAAAGCCGTAGTTCCAATAAACTGAAAGATAAGCCTTGGCCATCTTGAGGCTCTTATTATTGAATGAAAAAGGAGGAAGAGGTTACTCTGCCGGTGGAATGGTTGGTTCAAACCACCCAAGGGCAACGAGGTTGTAGCCTCAGTGAGTCAAGAAAGACAGGAAAACCCTCATTCAGTACTAAGGATAAAGGGGAAAGGTCACCGAAACACAGGCAGGATAGCTAAGGCCTTAGACCCTTTAGAAATTAAAGTTTGGGCCATTTCACCAGACAGAAGCCCCACCATGACTGAGCTTGGGGGACACAGAATGTCAGTGACAGAGGAAAACAGACATCAGCAACAGCAGTCTGGACAGTCTTAGGGGAGGGGAGAGCAGGGCTTTGTATTTATTTATTTTATGTATGTGAGTACACTGTAGCTGTCTTCAGACACACCAGAAGAGGGCATCGGATCCCATTACAGATGGTTGTGAGCCACCATGTGGTTGCTGGGAAATGAACTCAGGACCTCTGCAAGAGCAGTCAGTGCTCTTAACCACTGAGCCATCTCTCCAGCCCGGGACAAAATGTTTTTTTTTAACACATTAGCTGTTTGCTATTCTCTTTTCCTTGGCACAGAGTTAGGGGGCCAGCCCGTCCCAGGAAAAAGTGTTATGGAGAGTATTTGAAATAAAACACCCTGGAATCTAGGACAAGAGGTCCCACCTTGCTCCCAGAATCTACTTGCAACAAGCTTAAGCAGCAATGACAAGTTATCAATGTTGTTTGTGTTACAAAATGTTGGGTGAGGAGCCTGGGGAAGGACCGAGAGGTGCCTAGAAGACTGGCTAGTCTCCACTCCCCAAGAACTTCTCTGGGTGGCATAGGAGCTGAAGACAGGATCTAAGCCAGTAGCTGGGGAGGTGCTGCCTGGAGAAGGGAACGTTTCCTTAGAAGGTCCCAGTCTGAGCACTTGACTTGTTTGGGAATTCGGCAGCCATACCTGACTGGGCAAGAATCCTTAGGGTCCTCAGAGGGAACTTTGTTCTCTCAGGGCTAGGAGGCTCTGGTGATACATTTGGGATGGTGGTGACATGGTTAGAGGCGGTGCTGGCCTGGAGTCTACTATGGAAAGCCTCTGGTTCTTAGAGGCGACAGCTATCAGAGAGTTGCAGTCTCCTAAGGGCGCAGCTGATGCTGAGAGCCAGGAGCAGATAGGATGAGCCTAGATGTCTCCTGAACCCCCCACACCCCCCAGGGATGGAAGGCAGCTATGAGGGTAGATGGGAGTTCAGCTTCTGGGCAGTGCATGCTGGGAAGTCAGCATCATGCATCGACTGCTGCTTTACAACTCAATCTATATCCCATTGAGGAATTTCCAATCTCACAAGTAGGTGTAGGCTCCCAATCATAGCCAGGGCTTCCTTGTGCCACAGTGTACAAGGCAGATGCATTCCAGGGCACAGGCTACAGTCAGAACTCTCATGACTACAATGGAATGGGAGGTGGAAGCTTGGTTGTGGGGACTGGGCCTGAGCCACCTTGTAGAGGTGGGAGAGATGCCAATGGAAGACGTTCTTTCTGCATTTTGTGTTGAGCCAGAAGTTACCTTGTAGTCACTAGGAGAATCTGGGTGTAGGGCAATGACCAATGACCCCAATGTGTGATGGTTGATTTTGCATGCCATTTGGCTGTGCTGCAGGGACCAGTAATCAGACATGGACCCAAGTGTGGTTAACATCAAAGCAAGCTAGCTGTAGGAAGAAGAGATGGGGGTGGAGGGGGGCTCATTGAATCAGTTGAAAGTCCTAAGAGCCCCCCCAATAGGTTTCATAAAGAAGTTCCATGGTTTGCAAAACTGCCCCCTGCTGGAGGGAGCATTCAGCCCCATCCCCCAGCGGACAGCAGGAGCTGGGCCATCCTCATGTCTTGTGTATTCCTAGCTCTGTCTCTAAGTGGACAGCAGGAACTCAGCGGTCCCCACTTCTATGTGTGCTCCTAGCAGTCCTGAGTACAGGGCTTGGCTTAGCCTAGATGCACAATAAATATTTCCTGTATTGAAACGACATCCATCTGTCGGAGTCGGTGTGAACAGAGCTCTGCCTTGGGGCAGAGGCGGAAGCTGAGGGACCTTGGAGGGCCTTTCCCGGTCTTAGATCCTGTGACAGCGAGTGGGACATGCTCCAGATTTCGGAGAGGTTGTTGGGAGACAAAATGGGAAGGGACTCTGGGATAAGAAAATAAAATTGAATTTTTTTTGGGGGGGAGGGGGTACAAGAGTCGAGTAACCTGAGGGGTGGGTCTCGGGCTTCAGCTGGTCTGAAGAGTTGCTTGCTGCAGGTGAGGACGTGTGGCCATCCCATCCGACAGGCATTTATGCTAAATCCTTTCATTTTCACAAGACTCCGTGAGCTAAGCACCATTGCTGACCCATGTCCAAGATGGTGGAAAGGAAGAACAAACAAATGAAGTAGCTAGGAAAGGGTCCATTGCTCTCCCTGGGGGAGCCCTTCTCCAGGCAAATCCCTTCCAGCGAAGGCAAGTGGCCTTTTTGCCTATCACATCTAATCCCAGCAGGTCTCAGCTGGATTCTATTTTCCTGAGTTTGCTAAGAAAGCCCTCCGGGGCTGGGTGAGTTTTCAGGACCCTTGGTGTGCTTCGCATCCGCCCTGGTGGTCTTCAGCACGAGGGACAGATTTCTACGCAGAGCCTTTCTCTCGGTGCTGCAGAGCTGGCTTTGTGGCCACATGTGCAATTCATAAAGTTAGTCTGTATTTTTCAGAGGACCCGGTTTCCAGGACGTTTTGGCCTGAACACTGTGAGCTCTCAAGAGTTCCTCCGAGAACTGCTGTCCACAGATTGCTCAGCTCTGCACATCCTCTGTGCGCCTGTGAAGTTTGGCACGGGGATTCTGTTATTGCTCCAGGATCAAATTTTGGAGTTTTATTTTATTAATATTCTTTCTCTACAGGGAGTTGGGAGTTCCTTTTTTTTTTTTTTTTTTTTTTTTTTTTTTTTTTTTTTTTAGGGGTGGGGGTAGAGATCCGGACTAACTCTGTTTTCTCTAGGTTTATCCTCATTCCCAGAAGGCATGTACACTTGGCCTCTCTCTCTCTCTCTCTCTCTCTCTCTCTCTCTCTCTCTCTCTTGGTTTTTTGAGACAGAGTTTCTCTGTGTAGCCCTGGCTGTCCTGGAACTCACTCTGTAGACCAGGCTGGCCTCGAACTCGGAAATCCGCCTGTCTATGCCTCCCAAGTGCTGGGATTAAAGGTGTGCGCCACCACTGCCCGGCTTCTTTCTCTCATTTTTGATCCCATTTGCCACATTGACTCATATCTTCCGTATCCTGAGATCTGATCCTGTGCAGTTCATAGAAATAAAGAGTGACCTTAGGCAGGGGGACTTGTTTATAAGCACTATAAAGCTGCAGCCATTGTTTTGGGCTTCACTGGTCCTTTGGACACTAATTTTTCTCTAAACTAGAATAAGCTTGACTTGAAGGCCAATCTTGTGTTGTAAGTATCAATACGGGCCTCCTCCCATGCGGCACTGTGGAAATTCCCAGAACTGTCCTGGCTAGCCCGCCAGGGAGGACATGCTGGTCCCTGTTCATGCTGGCTACTCTGCCTCTTCCTGTCCAAGTCTTTAAGGTCTGTGTAAGCAGGTTGATCATTGGCTACCCAGATGGGGCATGGTTGCTGCTAAGGTTGATGTCCCATGGGCCTTGTCTCAGGCTCTCTGCAGCATTTTTTGGGAGGTCTGCTGTCTTTCCGTCTTACCGTAATGGATGTATTGTATCCCCTCCAAAGCAGAAACTCTAAAAGTCTAACTCCTAGGCCATCAGAATACATCTTCTATGGAATGAAGTCACTGAGGGTGTGAGAAGTGCCTTTAAGAGGTCATACTGCATGGGAGCAGGCCACTTTCCCTAATGTCCTTATAAGAGGTCACAGAGACACACAGGAAGAAGGCCACGTGGTGCTGAGGACAGAGGCTGGAGCAGACCAAGGGAGGCCAAAGCTTGCTATTGGCAGCAAACCATCAGAAGAGAGGAACCAAAGGCTTTCCCTTCCAGGCCCCAGGCTTCAAGGCCCCACAGATAACTTGCTGTCTGTGTTTCAGCCTTTAGCAGAGTAAGGCAGTTGAGTGTCTGTTGTCATTAACCAAGCAGTTTGCTGTACTCTGTAAGTGCAGCCATAGGAGCTGGGTCTGCCTTCTTGTGAGAGAAGCAGCTTTCCTGTCCCTCATCACAGTCACACCCTCTCTGGCTGGGCCAGCATCACTCTCCACAGAGCACACCCAGAGGGGCCACCCAGCAGGAGCACCCAGCAGGAGCACCCAGCAGGCAGGAGCACCCAGTGGCACTCGTGGCACTGGGTACCTTTTCAGAGGCTACATGTTTGGCAGGCAAGGCTGAGAGCAGCCGCAGTGGCCTCTCAATCAAGTCTGTCACTATCTAGTTCTAAGTAAAATGATCCTATTGGGCAGATGCTTCTGGCCAGGTAGATTTTAAACTTGACATCCAAAGGCATGGATTTCTTTTCAGTGGATTATTCCCCTGTAGGGAGCGAGCTGAGACTCTGACTCGGTGAGAGGTGTTTTCAGAATGCTGGTGGAGAAGTATATACGGCTTGTGAAAGTTGAACGTTCCTGACTTTGTTGTTGTTTGTGTTCGGTATTGTATCTTTTTTTGTTTTATTTTTATATTTTATTCATTTATTTTATTTTTTAAAAGATTTATTTATTTAATGTATATAAGTACACTGTCACTCTCTTCTAACACAGCAGAAGAAGGCATCGGATCCTATTACAGATGGTTGTGAGCCACCATGTGGTTGCTGGGAATTGAACTCAGGACTACTGGAAGAGCAGTCAGTGCTCTTAACCGCTGAGCCATCTCTCCAGCCCTTATTTTTATTTTGTGAGATAGAGTCTGGCTGTCCCGGTAGTCACTTTGTGGTCCGGCACCTTTGCAGGAGGTTCCAGCCTTGGTCTTTTCCTGCATGAGCTCTCTACCAGTCTTGGCACAAGGGCTTCTTGTTCTATTCTTTAGTGACGTTACCAAGGACCTTAGTTCTCACATAGGCTTGAAGAGAGTCATCTTTAAGACTAGATTGAGCACGTCGGACTTGTCCCTGACAGTGTGTCTGTCCCTGCCCCATGAACTACAGTGTCTGCAGGAAAAGCACAGGCTGAGAAGAGATGAGGTCCAGGGCTTTGGTGGGAGAAAGAAAAGTTTCTGCATAATGGCCAATGTGTCCTGCAAGCTGCGGTCACTGAACAAGTGTGGGAGGTCACACTCTGAGAGGCTAACCTTCAACCTTTGCTCTTTCAACAAATGTTCATCCAGGGGCTGTCACACACCAGATACACATGCTGTGGGAACAGTAGTAGACATGGTGGTTACAGCCCCTGCTCTGCCCTGCTTTCTGCAGGTGGCCATATGCTGGAAGGACCAGAAACAAGCTGGGGACTCAAGCGAGCCGGGTCTGAGCAAGTGACTTGGGCGGAAGGTGCACAGAGAACCAGATGCTGGTATCGTGTTTTGGTGCCTTGCTAGTGTCCAGCCACTGAGGAGAAGCCGAAGGGTTGAAGTCCCTTCAGACTACGTGGTAGATCTTGTAAGCTTACTGGCCAGTCTTTGGCTTCTGCTGAAGGTTTGGAAGTGCAGCATGCACTCTGTTACACACTCGGGTGAAAGCTTTGTCCTGTGTTTGAAGCTGTCAATGGAGGCTGGTATACTTCTGACCTGTCAGCAGGATAATCACCTTCCCAAGATATTCTGCAAATGGGATCCAGAGTTGACTCTTTGCTCTCAAAAGTCATCACTCTCCAGAAGGATGCTCCAGCCCTGCTCCAAGCTGAGGATGGATCTGCCCTT
Organism: Uromys caudimaculatus; assembly: GCA_028551405.1. Lineage (NCBI taxonomy): Eukaryota > Metazoa > Chordata > Mammalia > Rodentia > Muridae > Uromys > Uromys caudimaculatus. The sequence continues at coordinate 3,752 of JAPYYD010001576.1, read as the reverse complement.
GGAGGCTTCCTTTCTGTTCGGCTGCCTGAAGAGATCCTTCCTTTGTAATGAGTGGCAGACATGCTGTGTTCATGGAGGTAGGTGGTGTGTGTGTGTGTGTGTGTGTGTGTGGTGTGGTGTACGTGGTGTGTGTATGATGTGGTGTATTGCTGTATGTGGTGTGTGGGTGTTGAAACTGGGGTTCTGGAACTAAGAACACTTAAGTATAGAAATTCAAGTGGCTTTGGCTCATAGTTGTGATTGTTACGGAGGCCTCCACTCATTCCTCTGGCTTTAATTGTGCATATTTTAATCAGAACACACTTGTGGTCCATATGTATGAAATTTAACTTTGGCTTACCGCTAAAGACTTAACTCTGGAGAATACTTCTTTAAAAAATAAAACTTTTCTGAGATTCCTATGTAGTTGTAAGACATACCATGGAGATATACTATGAAGACATACCATGGAGACACACCATGGAGACTTACCATGGAGACATAGCATAGAAACATACTATGGACACATACCATGGAGACATATTATGGAGATACACCATGGAGACTTACCATAGAGACATATCATGGAGATTTACCATGGAGACACACCATGGAGACACACCATGGAGACACACCATGGAGACACACCATGGAGACATACCATGGAGACTTACCATGGATACTTACCATGGAGACTTACCATGGAGACTTACCATGGAGACTTACCATGGAGACTTACCATGGAGACTTACCATGGAGACATCTCTGTACATTCTACTGAGTTTCCCTTTGTAACTTCTCACAAAACCATACCAAATCCTCCTAACCACAATGAAGACAACGATGCTCTCAAGACACAACACTCCTACCACAAGGCTCATGCCCACTGGTCCATCTCCACAACAACCACTTCTGTGGCCATCATTTCCAGAGCTTTGAAAGACGTGGTCTCATCATTCTAGCCTTGGTGACTTTATTATTCATTGGCAGCCTCAACCTGCTATTTGACTTTTTTCTTTTCTTTTCTTTTTTAAAACAAAATCTCAGTCATTCAATTTTACCAACAAAGACTCAGGAGCTGGATGCTGCAATGAAAGCCTGCCAGCTCAGAGAGGCAGAGTAAGCCCCCAGCTGACCTCCTCAACCAACACCCCACCACGCATGTCCCTCTCTTACTCTGTCTCAAAAAAGTCCTTCGAACTCAATGCCCTCCTTTCTAGCTCCATGCATCTCTCTCTGTCCACCTGACTCTCTCGTCCTCTCTGGTTTTTCTTAATAATCCTATGTTCACTCCCTGTCACCTGGTTGCTTGCTCTGCCTCTTGACCTATGATTGACTTTATTTAATCCTGCTACAATATTCTAGCAGAGAGCTCTTGGATTCAAGGTGTGTGCTAAGGCTGAGCCATACCACAACTAAAAAACGGATTTTCCCAGTAAGTAATACAGTCTCAGGGTTCACAGTGTGATTAAAAATCCTGCAACAGTGGCACTCAGTGTGTAGGGTGTAGAGACAGATTGCCTGGGGTGTGACTCCTCCCTATCAAAATTATTGGCTATGTTATCTAATATATTTACTCTGCCCATGCCATAGATCTTTCATATATAAGTTTGGGGTGATGATATTGGAATCAGCTGAGAAGGATGTTGTGATTTGAATAGGTATGGCCCCCATAGATTCATGTGTTTGAATGCCTGGTCCATAAGGAGTGACACTATTAGGTGTGGCTTATTGGAGGAGGTGTGGCCTTACTGGAGGGGGTGTGGCCTTGTTAGAGAAAGTGTGCCACTGTGGAGGTGGGGCTTTGAGATCTTAAATTCTCAAGGTACACGGAGTGTGAAACACACACAGCTATCTGTAGATTGAGAAGTTGACCTCTCTGCTCCTCCAGCCTTGTCTCATCTAACGCTGCACGTGGCCCACATGACCCGCCTACGTTTGCGGCCACACACCCAGCCCTGCTGTTGGGTCTCATTCTTGCCAATCTGCTGGGGGAAGATAATGTCTTGTACTTATTTTTAAATGTGTTCCTCTGGCCACTGGGATGGTTGAACATCTTTTCTGATTCTTCTCCGTCCACCTGCATCTCAGGAAATGAGTCTTGGAGGAGCACACTGGCTAAGGCCTGCACCCAGCTCCTCTGCTGAGGTGCCACAGTGAGTGTCAAGCTTCAAGCTGTGAGCTTCACAGAGGTTAAGTGGTATTTATTTGCTTAATGTAAAGCTGATGCAAAAGCAGGCACAGCAGCCCCAGGGGCCTGAAGCTCATGTTTGTGGGGCATGACACCAGACTCCCCTGTACTGGTGACTACATTGACATCTGCTGTCTGGAGCAACTGCATCCAGCCTCCTGTGTGCAGGCAAGGAGCCTGTCCATGGATCTGTGTGATTCTGTGGTGCTCTGATGCTGTAGGCTGGGGGGCATGGCCAGCAGACCCCAGTTCAAACCCCAGCTTCCACTTTCTCTGGAAGGCACGTGAGCTGCCTTAGCCTTCTTTCAAATCCCCATCCTCATTGTTGTCTGGTCTCTCTCTTCCGGTTTCATTGCCTGTGTGTCCGCTCTGGCCCTATTTTGGTGCCACCAGCTCCTCCCCAGGCTTGGGACAGCTCTCCTTTCCCTGTTTCCGCAAGGCCTGTTCATCTGGGTGTCTTCCAAGTCCCTGTGGATATTCTAGCCCCTTGTCCCTAGGAACCTCTAGATGGTTGTATCCCCACTGCACTGACTTCCAGTGAGCTGCTCACTGTGAGCTACCTCTAAGCAGGGCAGCTTACTGTCTTGTTCCAGTAACAGCAGGGATGCACCCTGTGTGCATGATGGAACATGCTTTGCCATGTTTATCTTCTCCTCCTATGTATCTCGACTTTAGTCAAATTGACTTGTCACTTAGGCCAGAGACCTCAAGAGTCACCCCTCGGGCCTCTCTCTTCTAACTGCTCACTTCCCGCTGAATACAATTCAGATCTAAGATCTTGTTCTAATTTAACTTCTTGCTTCCTCAACTCTTAGCTTTTTGCATGCACCCTGTATTCAGGTCGGACTGGGCCTCTGGCAATTTCTCATAGAGCCTCGGCATCCATTGCAAGGCCTCTCAGTCTCAGCGTTACTGACGTTTGAGCCAGGTTCTTCTTTGTGGCTGTTCTGTGCTCTGTGAGATGCTCAGCAGCACTCCCGGCCCCCACCCCCAGTAGTGTCATCCCCTGTCCATGTCACAACCGTCAGAATGTCCCCAGACATTGCCAGATATGTCCCCAGGAGACAAAATCTCACCCTGGTGAAAACCAGAGCTCCAGAGTCCTATTGATTCACAATGCAAAGCTCTTGCCTACATCTCCCCATTCCTGCCTCGAGAGTGCAAACTACAGAAAGTGTGCAGTGTGGCATTGCTGGTGGGGATTTACGTTAGTGCAGTGCCTATGGGAACCATTATGGGGTGTTTTCCAAAAAGCTAAAAATAGAACTATGATGTGATCACCTAGACAGCTTGTGGGTACAGACCCAAAGGTGTCAATTGGGATGCCACAGAGGGACAGCCATGTTTGTCAGAGTGCAAGCCACAGTCACCAAGATATAGGTTTATCCAACTTGCGGGTGGAAACCTCTGCCTGGGTCGCCAGGAGTCGGTAGCCAACGAGCACCGGAGAGGGGTGCCCTCCCAGGAGCCTGGAAAGGCCGTGAGTGGGGTTGAGGGGAGCAGCACCTCCCACCCAGACCCACCCGGGATCCAGGGCCTGAGAACCCAGGGACAGAAAAACTGTGAACTTTCCGATTTACAC
>JAPYYD010001545.1:0-11716 GCA_028551405.1 Uromys caudimaculatus | reverse complement strand
AACTTGAAGCCATCCCACTAAGATCAGGGACTAAACAAGGCTGCCCTCTCTCTCCCTATCTATTCAATATAGTAATTGAAGTTCTAGCTAGAGCAATTAGACAACAAAAGGAGGTCAAAGGGATACAAATTGGTAAGGAAGAAATCAAATTATCACTATTTGCAGATGATATGATCGTATATCTAAGTTACCTGAAAAACTCTACCAGAGAACTCCTGCAGCTGATAAACAACTTTAGCAAAGTGGCCGGATATAAAATTAACTCAAACAAATCAGTAGCCTTCCTATACTCAAAGGATAAACAGGCTGAGAAAGAAATTAGGGAAATGACATCCTTCACAATTGTCACAAGCAATATAAAGTATCTTGGTTTGACTCTAACCAAGCAAGTGAAAGATCTGTACGACAAGAAGTTTAAGTCTCTGAAGAACGAAATCGAAGAAGACCTGAGAAGGTGGAAAGATCTGCCAAGCACATGGATCGAAAGGATTAATATAGTAAAAATGGCCATTCTGCCAAAAGCAATCTACAATTTCATCAAAATCCCCATTAACATTCCAACTCAATTCTTCATAGACATAAAAGAGCAATTCTTAAATTCATTTGGAACAACAAAAAACCCAGGATGGCAAAAGCTATCCTTAAAAACAAAAGAACTTCTGGGGGAATCAGCATCCATGATCTCAAGCTGTACTACAGAGCAGTAGTGATAAAAACTGCATGGTATTGGTACAGTGACAGGCAGGTAGATCAATGGAAAGAATTGGGGACCCAGAAATGAACCCACACACATATAGTCACTTGATTTTCAACAAAGAAGCTAAAACCACTCAGTGGAAAAAAGACAGCATTTTCAACAAATGGTGCTGGTTCAACCGGCGGTCTACATGTACAAGAATGCAAATTGATCCATTCCTATCTCCTTGTACAAAGCTCAAGTCCAAGTGGATCAAGGACCTCCACATAAAACCAGTTACACTGAATCTAATAGAAGAGAAAGTGGGGAAAACTCTCAATCACTTGGTTACGGGGGAAATCTTCCTGAACAGAACACCAGTGGCTTATGCTCTAAGATCAAGAATTGACAAATGGGACCTCATGAAATTGAAAGGCTTTTGTAAGGCAAAGGACACTGTCAATAGGACAAAACGGCAACCAACAGATTGGGAAAAGATCTTAACCAATCCTATGTCTGATAGAGGGCTAATATCTAATATATACAAAGAACTCAAGATGTTAGACTCCAAAAAACCAAATAACCCCATCAAAAATGGAGAACAGAACTAAACAGAATTCTCAACTGAGGAAATTCGCAGGGTTGAGAAGCACCTAAAGTAATGCTCAACATCCCTAGTCATCAGGGAAATGCAAATCAAAACAAGTCTGAGATTTCACCTCACACCAGTCAGAATGGCTAAGATCAAAAACTCAGGTGACAGCAGAAGCTGGCGAGGATGTGGAGAAAGAGGAACACTCCTCCACTGTTGGTGGGACTGCAAGCTGGTACAACCACTCTGGAAATCAGTTTGGCGGACCCTCAGAAAAATGGACATAATACTACCTGAGGACCCAGCTATACCTCTCCTGGGCATATACCCAGAAGATGCTCCAACATGTAATAAAGACACATGCTCCACTATATACATAGCCGCCATATTTATAATAGCCAGAAGCTGGAAACAACCCAGATGTCCCTCATCAGAGGAATGGATACAGAAAATGTGGTACATCTACACAATGGAGTACTACTCAGCTATTAAAAACAATGACTTAATGAAATTTGCAGGCAAATAGATGGAACTTGAAAATATCATCCTGTTCGAGGTAACTCAGTCACAAAAGAAGGAACATGGTATGTACTCACTGATAAGTGGATATTAGCCCAAAAGTTCAGAATGCCCAAGTTTCACTTAACAGTAACCGCTGGACTGAGAGTGAGGTCCCAGATGGAGGAGTTGGAGGAAGATCTGAAGGAGCTGAGGGAATTTGCAGCCTCACGGAGGGAGCAAGAGCGTTAATGGGCTTGACCCCCCCTCCCCCGGTCGTCCTGGAGTTTGGACCACCAATCAAAGAATACTCTTTTATGGACTCATGGTTTGGACCACATATGTGGCAGAGGTTGACCTTGATGGCCATCAGGGAGAGAGGAGAGGCCCTTGGGCCTGAGGATGTTAGAGGCCCCTGTAAAGGGGAATGTCAAGACGGGAATATGGGGATGGGTGGGCAGGTGGGTGGGAGGTGGAATTCCCTCATAGAGGCGGGGATGTGGAGGGGATAGGGGGTTTCCAAAGAGGAGACCCAGAAAAGGGGAAACATTGGAAATGTAAAGTATCAAAAATAAAAAAAAATAATTAAATAAAAAAAGTATTCCCCACAAAAAAAGAAATATAATTCATTTTAACTGTATAAAATGGGTCATAATTTTTATTTACCCTTTTATAAAATCTCCATTCCTTTAATTATTTTTTAGAAATAATTGATTCTTTATGGTAATTGATCTTTTCTTTCTTTCTTTCTTTCTTTCTTTCTTTCTTTCTTTCTTTCTTTCTTTCTTTCTTCCTCCTCTTCCTCCTCCTCCTCCTCCTCCTCCTCCTTCTCTTTCTTCTACTTCTTCAAAAAGATATATATGTGTACAATCGACTCTCCTGCAAGCAGATGCCTATCAAGAATCAATCTACTTCTCACCACCTCTACCTTCAATTCCCCTTAAGCTGCATTCCTGAATCCGGGTCTCTGAACAGAATTAACTGGTTCTCTTACACATTTTGATTGATGATCAGCCAGAAAGTCTCCTATTTATTCAGAAAACATGTGAGGCAAGCTTTTCAAGGTCCCACATTTGTGCTAGGCAAAGACAATACTCAAAAGTTCATGATTACCTAGTTTACTAAACGAAAAGGAGGTTATACATTATTCTTATTATTCATTGTTCTCAGACTAATCAAAGGGGTGAGTCATGTGCCTCTTGGGGACAATTCATCTATTGACAATGAAACTATCACAAAGAGAAGGGCTGAAGACATTTTTCAATTAGGATTTGGTACATTTTACTTGTTGATGTATCTTAAGGAGATCAGGACCCCTGGTTGCCTTGGCAACAGAAAGTAGTTGCTCAGAAACTCATTTCCTGTGTACTGATAATCCCTTTCTAGTTTCAACTGGGGAAAAATAATAACTTGTGTGATGTATCTATCACCATTACTATTCTTTTTCTAAGACATATGTCTGACTTTTCTTTTTTAAAAGTTTGTTTAGATCCATGTCTGACTTCTTCTCTTTTTCATTTTATAAGTAAGTTTACCACATTTTACAAGTTGTGGAAAAGATAAAATTGACTTGTATTCATCCAATATGATATCAGTGTCATTCATTATTAATTAACTATTGAGCTATAATTTGGATGAATATAATCTAATCATTTAAAACTATGTAATTTGGTGATTTTAATACAAACCACCAACATCTAATAGAAAAATTTTACCAAGCCAATAAGAAACTCCAGTTCCCCATCTTCTTCAGCACCTGATAATCATGCCTGTACTTTCTATGTCTGCACATTTTTCTATTCCATGTGATTATTTGTGACTGAACTGGTTAACTTAGTATAAGGTTTTAGTGTCTATTTGCATTTTAGTACTTTTATTTGGCTAGACCACATTGTGTTTATCTTTTAATTAGTTGAAAGACATGTGGATTCTGTTATTCATTCTGTTCTGTTATTTATTTTGTGGAGAAAAAATCTGACCTCACACTGCCATTTTGGCATTAGCAAAATGTGTTAAAATTTATGAGACAAAATAAATTTCTAAATGATACTAATGATCCCACTATCATAGAGCCGTTCTGCCATCCTTTCCACACTGAGTTGTACCGTACATCCTGAAAGCATGAACCAAATAAACCTCCACCTTTTAAGTTCTTTCTGTTAAGTGTCTTGGTTCTAGCAGCGAGAAAAGCAAAAAATAGTATGTCTTATGCCTTCTTTTTCATTATCAATGCTGTTAACAGTTCCAAAAGTTAGCAGTCTATTGCTAACTTTCATTAGCTATGTGAAAAATGCATCTGATAAACTGAAGCTCATAATGGCTAGGATTAAGTGAAGTAATATACAAAAGAGTGTCACATCACATCTGATATAGTAGTTGATCACAGAATAAAAGCCCCAGCTCCCAGGACAAAGCAGATTGAAAATAATACTTGCCTTCTCTGTTCACTTTTGTTTCTTCTTAACATATAGGCCATATTTCTACCTACCTTATTTTGTAGTAGTTCAGATTGACCTTGGGGTCTCTTTCCTGTTAAACAAATACTCTACTATTTAGCTATAACACAAGGCCATCTGTTCAAGGAAAGAAAATCTTTCCTGTTGAGTCCTTGAATCATTCTTCAATTCTGTCCCTGTAGTCATTATCCACATTACATTGCTACAACAGACACACATATGTGCTTATGTACGTCTACACACCCTCCCAACAGAGAGAGATAATTTGTTACATATCTACATTATTTGATACCTATGAATAGTTGCTGCATTAAGATTTTATTCCTCTTCATTTATGTTTGGCCAACCGTGTATTATAGAATATTTAGTTTATGAATATATTATTTTAATAAGCAGTATTAAAATAAACAACTGTATATCTTGTTTCATGTGATTTATTGGAATAAATTTCCAGAGTTTAAATTTCTGAACCAAAAAACTTACATATTTTCAAATTCTTTATTATACCTAATTAAATTGTCATTTCTCCTACAAGTGACAAATTTTAGATATTTGCTGTGAATATTTGCATAACTATGAAATGACTACAGATGAGCTCAGATAAATATAATTTGATAAGCTAAAATTCTATGGTTATTAGCCTTTGTCAGAATTTTATGAAGTGTCATCCTCAAGTGTCAGATGTGGATGAAATTCATGCTACCACATTCAGTAAGACTGATTTATATTTTTAATATAACTCCCTTTTTGTACTCATACAGAGATTTTCTGTATTAATTAGCTATTAACTAGTTCTTCAGTTTGGGTTTATATGTACTATTCATTCTAGATAGTTAAAAATGCCTAACTCTTAGTTAAAAATTTCCACCTTACTCTCTTAGTTTACTACAGCATCTAATTTGCTCTTCAAATATGTCATGTTTTTAGATTCACAACCATGATTTGACTTAATATTTCAAAGGTAATGGAAGCCACAAAATGGTGTATTAGTAAGTAATAATAAATTCATAGTAAGAATATGAATACTTGCTAAATATTCATTGAATAAAAGATGGAGATAAAGATCTAACCCAAGCTAGGCATGGTGGCATATGCCTATACTCCCAGCATTTAGGATGTAGAGTCAGGCAGATCCTTATAAATTCCTGTCCAACTTTGTCTACATATTGAGACTGTACAAACAAACAAATATTATGTAACCTATAATCTCTATTATATATACTTTATGTATTTCAACTTATTTGACATTAAGAAGGTGCTGTGACCATACAAACTTTATTTTAGAGTGCTAACAAAGGAATATATGAAAATATATTTAGGATTATAGATATAATTATCATCTAAGCTGTTCTAATGGCCTTATGAGTATACAATTTGCCAAATCTGAAAAATATTAAAGTAATCAAGGTTATTTATTTATGTCAATTATATTTTGTTATAACTAAAATAAAAAGAATACAACATATCTTTTTAAAGATAGCACACAGAGAAAATTATATTCCAATTTTATCATCTCTGAAAAATATTCTTCAAAACAAGTCATACAAAAGCAAGACAAGAATGGGAAAAGTAGTCTAGCTGGTGTGAAAAGAGGTCATCACACTGTAAGATGATATATGTGGAGTTTGTTTTACTTTATGATGGCATTATCTCCAATTCATGATTCTTGAAATTGGATATACTGGCAACATTGATACGATTCTATCCTACAGCTACAAAGTACTTTCACAGTTAGAAGACAGCTACTGTCCAACAGTGATTGGACAGATGATCAATACTTGCAGAAAAAATAGTGCAAACTCAAAACCACTAAGTGGTAACATCTGTTATGTCTCAGACCAATAATACCTCCTTATTCTACCTCCATAGCACAAATGGCAAGTAGTACCCAATACATATTCTTCATAGTAATTTCTTAGATCAATTACTAATTCTAAAAGTGAAGCTTAGCTCTTTTTAAAAAGGTTTCTTTTTTGTCTTTTATATATTTATATTTTACACTCCAGATTTTAGTCCCCCCAGACCCCCGAAGTCCACCCTCCGAATGTTCCACATCCCATAACTCTTCCCTATCCTCCTGTCTCCACGAGGATGTCTCCTACACCCAGCCGCCACTCAACTAGAACTATAAACTCCCTGGGGCCTCCAGTCTCTTTTTTTTAAATTAATTTTTTAAAAATTTTTTGATACTTTATTTACCTTTCAAATGTTTCCCCCTTTCCAGAGGGTTAGCTGCATCTTCTCTGACTGAACCCAGGCCCAGCAATTCTCTGCCGCATATTTGTTGGGTGCCTCATATCAGCTGGTGTATGCTGCCTGGCTGGTGGTCCTGAGAGATCTCAAGGGTCCGGGTTAATTCAGACTGCTGGCCCTCCTACATGTTAGCCCTCCTCCTCAGTTTCTTTCAGCCTTTCCCTGATTCAACCACAGGGGTCAGCAGCTTCTGTCCATTGATTGGCTGCAAATATCTGTATCTGACTCAGCTGCTTGTTGGGTCATTCAGAATGTGGTCATGATAGGTCCCTTTTTGTGAGCACTCCATAGCCCCAGTAATAGTGTCAGGCCTTGGGACCTCCCGTTGAGCTGGATCCCACTTTGGGCCTGTCACAGGACTTTCTTTTCCTCAGACTCCTCTCCACTTCCATCCCTGCACTTCTTGAAGACAGGAACAATTATGGGTCAGGGTTTGGACTGTGGGATGGCCCTGTCTTCCTGCAGTAGGTGGGCTTTATAAGTTCACTCTCCCACTGTTAGGCATTTCATTTAAGGTCCCTTCCTTTGAATAATGAGAGTCTCTCACCTCCCAGGTCTCTGGTGCATTCTGGAGGTTTCCCCCAACCTCCTAACTCCCAAGGTTGCCTGTTTCCATTCTTTCATTCATGTCCTTTTGGGTCTGATTTACCTCACTCAGGATGATATTTTCTAGTTCCATCCATTTGCCTGCAAAACTCAGAATGTCCTCATTTTTAATAGCTGAGTAGTATTCCACTGTGTAAATGAACCACATTTTCTGTATCCATTTTTTGTCGTGGGTCATCTGGGTATTTTCCAGCTTCTGGCTATCACAAATAAGGTGGGGCATCTTTTGGGTATATTCCGAAGAGTGGTATTGCTGGGTCTTCAGTAGATCTATTTCTAATTTTCTGAAGAACCTCCAGATTGATTTCTAGAGTAGTTGTACCAGTTTGCAATCCCACCAGCAATGTAGGAGTGTTCCTCTTTCTCCACATCCTCTACAACATGTGTTGTTACTTGAGGATTTATCTTAGCCATTTGGATTTGTGTAAGGTGGAATCTCGGGGTCGTTTTGATTTGCATTTCTCTGATCACTAAGAACTTTGAACATTTCTTTAAGTGCTTCTCAGCCATTTGAGATTCCTCTATTGTGAATTCTCAGTTTAGTTCTATACCCCATTTTTTGATTGAGTTGCTTGGTGTTTTGGTGGTTAGTTTCTTGAGTTCTTTATATATTTTGGATATTAGCCATCTATCAGATGTAGGGCTAGTGAAGATTTTTTTCCCAATTTGTAGGTTGCCAATTTGTATAATTGACTATTTCTTTTGCCTTACAGAAGCTTTCCAGTTTCATGAAGTCTCATTTATCAATTCTTGATCTTAGTGCATGAGCTATTGAAGTTCTGTTTAGGAAATTTCCCTTTGTGCCAATGAGTTCAAGGCTCTTTCCCATTTTCTCTTCTATTACATTCAGTGTATATGGTTTTATGTTGAGGTCCTTGATCCACATGGGCATGAGCTTTGTGCAAGGTGACAAAAATGGGCCCATTTTCATTTTTCTATGTACTGACAGCCAGTTATACCAGCACCATTTATTGAAGATGCTTTCTTTTTGGCTTTTTTGTCAAAGAACCAGTTTCTATAAGTGTGTGGTTTTATTTCTGGTTCTTCAATTCTAGTCCACTGATCAACGTGTCTGTCTCTGTACCAATTCCGTACAGTTTTTATCACTCTTGCTCTGTAGCAAAGCTTGAGGTCAGGGATGGTGATTCCCCCACAAATTCTTTTATTGGTAAGAATTGTTTTTGCTATTCTGTTTTTTTTTCTTTGCCTTCCTAGATGAATTTGAGAACTGCTCTTTCTATGTCTTTTCTCTTTTATTCTTTTTCTTTTCTTTCTTTCTTTCTTTCTTTTTTTTTTTTTTTTTGGTTTTTTGAGATAAGGTTTCTCTGTATAGCCCTGGCTGTCCTGGAACTCCCTCTGCAACCTAGGCTGGCCTCGAACTCAGAAATCTGCCTGCCTCTGCCTCCCCAGTGCTGGGATTAAAGGTATGTGCAACCACTGCCCGGCTCTTTCCATGTCTTTGAAGAATTGTGTTGAGGTTTTGATGGGGATTGCACTGAATCTGTAGATTGACTTTGGTAGGATGGCCATTTTTATTGTGTTAATTCTGCCAATCCATGAGCATGGGAGATCTCTCCATTTTCTGAGATCTTCTTCAATTTCTTTCTTAAGAGACTTGAAGTTATTGTCATACAGGTCTTTAACTTGTTTGGCTAGAGTTACCCCAAGATATTTTATATTATTTGTTGCTATTGTGAAGGGAGTTGTTTCCCTAGTTTCTTTCTCAGACTGTTCATCATGTGTATCAAGGAAGGCTATTGATTTACTTGAGTTAATTTTATATCAAGTGGAGAAGTTCTCTGGTAGAATTTTATTATTTCATTTATTTATTATTATTATTATTATTTATTATATTCATTTATTATATCATCTGCAAATAGTGATACATTTATTTCTTCTTTGCCTATTCATATCTCCTTAATCTCTTTTTGTTGTCTTATTATTCTAGCCAGCACTTCGAGTACTATATTTAATAGATATGGGGAGAGTGGCTATCCTTGTCTTGTCTCCGATTTTAGTGGGATTGCTTCAAGTATGTCTCTACTAAATTTGATATTGGCTGTTGGTTTGATATATATTGCTTTTATTATGTTTAGGTATGGGCCTTGAATTCCTAATCCCTCCAATTCTTTAAATATGAAGGGGTGTTATATTTTGTCAAATGTGAAGCCTATTGTTTTTACTATTAGAGTTATATTTAAAAATCAGAACAGTATTAGATATGATACAATACATTATCAAGATGAATAAACAAAGTTTAGAGTTATTTAAAACTTTGAATTACATTTGCTCTACTTTTGCAACAATATCATGTTAGTTATGTTAGAAATGAGTCTTCATTCCAATTTCATCCATCAGCAAGCCACTGGATTTTATTGAGAATAGATTTATAAATTATTTTTATTAATAAAGTAAGACCAGAAAGCTGTGGTTTGTGCATAGAATTTTTCCATAAAAATAAACTCATTGGGGTGTCCAGCAGTGGCTGGGGAACCTCAGCTTGGGCAACAAGACTCTATTGCCAATTAGCGCCGGGAGAAAGCTACCCTCCCAGGAGCTTGGAAAAGCCGGGAGTGGAGCCAAGACAAGCTCCACAGCTCACCAGGAACCGCCCTGAACCTCCGAGACACAGGGACTGAGGTAGGCGGGCATAGAAAATCCCTGGATCCCATCAGCGGCAGGAGACCTCTGCCTGGGCCACCAGGGTTCCATAGCCAAACAGCGCCAGGAGAAAGTTACTCTCCCAGAAGCGTGGAAAAGCCCAGGGTGGGGACAAAACGAGCCTCAGTGCTCACCGATTCTGCCTGGAAACAGCGGGCCACAGAGACTGAGGGACAGGAAACTTCCGGTCTCCATCAGCAGCTGGGGATCTCAGCTTGGGCCACAGGGCTCCATAACCAATTAGTGCCGGGAGATAGCTACTCTCCCAGGAGCTTGGAAAAGGCGGGAGTGGGGCCATGACAAGCTCCACAGCTCACCAGGAACCACCCCAAACCTGTGAGACACAGGGACTAAGGTACGCAGGCATAGGAACCACCTGGATCCCATCGGCAGAAGGAGACCTCTGCCTGGGCCACCAGGGTTCCATAGCCAAACAGTGCCGGGGAGAAAGTTACTCTCCCAGGAGTGTGGAAAAAAACACCTCTCAGAGAGAGCTAGTCTTCAAGGAGTATTGATACAGAGACCTGCAGGTGGGAAAAGCCATAGCTAGACAGAGTAAGATCAGCTAACATAAGAGTTAATAAGATGGCAAAAGGCAAGGGCAAGAACCTAAGGAATAGAAACCAAGGTCATTTGGCATCATCCGAACCCAGTTCTCCCACCACAGCAAGCCCTGGATTCCCCAATATGCCAGAAAAGCAAGACTCAGATTTAAAATCATTTCTCATGATGATGATAGAAGACTTTAAGAAAGAAATTAACACCCTTAAAGAAACACAAGAGAACAGAGGTAAAGAACTAGAAGCCCTTAAAGAGGAAACTCAGAAATCCATTAAAGAATTACAGGAAAACACAATCAAACAGACAAAGGAAATGCACAAAACCATCCAGGAGCTAAAAATAGAAATAGAAACAATAAAGAAATCACAAAGGGAGACAACCCTGGAATTAGAAAACCTAGGAAAGAGATCAGGAGTCATAGATGCAAGCATAACCAACAGAATAAAAGAGATAGAAGAGAGAATCTCAGGAGCAGAAGATACCATTGACAACATTGACACAACAGTGAAAGAACATACAAAATGCAAAAAGCTTCGAACCCCAAACATCCATGAAATCCAGGACACAATGAGAAGAGAGAACATAAGGATAATAGGTATAGAAAAGAGTAAAGATTCCCAACTTAAAGGACCAGTAAATACCTTCAACAAAATCATAGAAAAAAAGTTTCCTAACCTAAAGAAAGAGATGAACACAAATATACAAGAAGCTTACAGAACCCCAAATAGATTGGACCAGAAAAGAAATTCGTCCCAATACATTATAGTGAAAACACCAAATACACAAAACAAGGAAAGAATATTAAAAGCAGTAAGGGAAAAAGGTCAAGTAACATATAAAGGCAGACCTATCAGAATTATACCAGACTTCTCACCAGAGACTATGAAAGCTAGAAGATCCGGGGCAGAACTCATACAGACCCTAAGAGAACACAACTGCCAGCCCAGGCTGCTATACCCAGAAAAACACTCAGTTAACATAGATGGTGAAACCAAAATATTCTATGACAAAACCAAATTTATACAGTATGTTTCCACAAACCCTGCCCTACAAACAATAATAAATGGTAAACATCAACTCAACGAGGGAAACCACACTCTAGAAAACACAAGAAAGTAATCTTTCAACAAACTGAAAAGAAGATAGTCACACAAACCTAAAAGTTACATCGAAAATAACAGGAACCAACAATCACTATTCTTTAATATCTCTTAACATCAATGGACTGAATTCCCCAATAAAAAGACATAGACTGACAAACTGGATCCATAAAGAGGACCCAGCATTTTGCTGCATTCAGGAAACACACCTCCATGATAAAGACAAACACTACCTCAGAGTAAAGGGCTGGAAAACAAGTTTCCAGGTAAATGGTCCCAAGAAACAGGCTGGAGTAGCCAATCTAATATCGGA
>JAPYYD010001539.1:1655-12528 GCA_028551405.1 Uromys caudimaculatus | reverse complement strand
GTTGGGGAGGGGATGGGGGGTATCCAAAGAGGAGACTCAGAAAAGGGGAAACATTGGAAATGTATATAAAGTATCAAAAAAAAAAAAAAAAGAAAAAAAAGAAAAATAAATAAATAAATAAATAAATAAATAAATACCGAGGAAAGTGCATGTTAGTAAATTTAACATTTAAAATAAATGTCTAGATACCAGGAAAGTAATTTTCTAAAATGGACAGAGGACGCTAGACAATAGTGACACACACCTTTAATGCCAGCACTCAGGAGGCAGAGACAAGTGGATCTCTGAGTTAGAGGTCGGCCTGGTCTACAGAGTGAGTTCCAGGATAGCCAGGGCTACACTGAGAAACCCTGTCTCCAAAAAATAAAGAAAGGAAAAAAGGAAGGGAGGGAGGGAAGGAGGAAGGGAGGGAGATAAAAAAAAAAAAAAAAAAAAAAAAGACAAGACAGTTATCCTCTATATGTTAATGTAATTTAATTTGTTTTAAAATATCAACTTTCAGGCTTGGAGAGACAGCTTAAGAGAACTATGTGTACTTGCAGAGGACTGGAGTTGAGTTCCTAGCACCCTATACCAGACAACTTAAAACGACCTGTATCTCCAGCTCCAAGGACTTCAACACCCTTTTCTAGCCTGAGGACACCTGTATGCCTATGCACATGCATGCATGCATATTCATTAAATAAATAATTAATAAGTACATACATAAATATTAGAAAAATATATCAAACTTAGACAAGCTCTTCCAAACAACAGAGGAAGAGGAAAGTACTCAGCAAGAACCGTCACAGATGAGCGTGGCGGGTGACACTTCCAATCCAGCAGCACTTAAGAGGCAGAGGTAGGCCTGGTAGTGGTGGTCCATGCCTTTAATTCCACCACTACAGGAACAGAAGCAGAAGCAGAAGCAGAGGCTGGGGAATCACTGATTTAAGGCCAACCTAGTCTAGAAAGTGAGTTCCAAGATAGCCAGGGCTGCACAGAGAAACCCTGTCCTGAAAAGGGGGGGTGGGGGGGCTGTAGTGGAGGCAGAAGTAGAAAGATCAGTAGTTCAAAGTCACCCTTCTTTTACATAAGACCCCATCTCCAAAACACAAACATACTAAATTTTCAGTAAATTAAAATAAAAAAGAAAATTCCCTCAGTCTGATAAAAACAATAACCACAGTCTATGTACCAAATACTCTCCCTATAGTCAACAGTGCCTCTATGAAAACATTAGGTTAATCCTGCTGCCATTCCAAAAACCTAGAGAAGCTTAACAGATATTTGGAAATCTTAATTCAATAAAACATAAAGTTGAAATTTGTTAAATTTTTATTGTTAAGTTTTAACCTGTCATAGGATTGTATTGTGTGTGTGCATCTGTGTGTGTATACATATCCTAATTAATTATGTGTCTTATTGTGGAGTTACAAAGTTACTGCAGATACCATGTATTCAGGAACACAATCAGAAGCAGATGTTGGATCCCTTAACACCATATGGGTGCTGGTAACTGAACTCAGGACCTCTGTAAGAGCAGCAAGTACTCTTAACACTGAGCAATCTCCAGTTCCCAACACTAACAATTCTTAATTCTTTCAAGTGTAGGATTTTAGACTAAATGGTATGTCAGGAGTGCTATAAAAATCTATGGAAATTAATAAATTAAGCATTTTCTTCAGACTGGAAGGGTAAATAAGTCACAGGATATTAACAAATAATTTAAGAATTCTAATTTTCTGAAAATCAATTAAGGAAAATGGATTGGTTATTTTGTTAACTTCCTAGTTAAAACTTAAGCTCTTCAGGTTAAAAAGAGAAAAGGATAGAGATGCAGTGCAGGTGGTAATGTCTTGCCTAGATGCTTAAAAGTCCTATGCTTAATCTCCAGCCCTGCATACAACTAGCTGTCAACACAAACTGTAATCCCAAAACTTGGGAGGCAGAAACAACAGGACCAGAAGTTTATAAAGTAATCCTCAGCTAATGCAACCAGTTTGAGGCCAGCCGGAATACATGAGAGCATATCTCAAAACAAACAAACAAAGAGTTGTTTTTTAAAAAGATGTCTGCTCTTTACATATCCAACATTGTGAACAGTCTTAGTGCAATAAAATAGGTAAAAATGTAATCTAAAAGTAGGATTCCTTGAGTTAAAAAAAAAAAAAAAGTAACAACCACAGGAAATTACTGGATATATAAAACAAATATAATTTTTTGCAATTAGTAATACACACTGGGAAACAAATCCAAAGTATCATTTACAAGGGTATCAAATACAGTGTTAAACATTTAGGGACAAGCTTCCCAAGGGATGTGAAGTCCATCTACAATGTCGGGTGTAATAGCAGACATTCATAATAATGCTAGCAAGTAATGTCTGAGGACAGTGTTAACAGCTAATACTGACTGTATCCTCAGTGTCCTTCATTCTGTTCACACAGGCAAATTTCAGGTTCTTTGAGATTTCAACCTTGTCATAATCTAAACAAAGCGATAGAAATTACTGTAGTACTCTATCTACTCCATGATGCCATGAGTTTCTCATCACACTGAGTCAACTTTCATTAGTCAACAGCCTATATAATGTAAAATCTTCACAAAATCTTAACATTACAGGAAAAAACAAGGTAGGATTTTTAAGAATGGAGAAAAGGGAAAGGAGAAAGAAAATGTTGGTGTTTTAACTAAGTTACACAACACTTTTTTATACTTTCTTGTCAAAATTTAAAGTCAACTGTTAGCTTAGAAAAACAAAATACAGATCTAGAAGCAGTTAAGAAAGCTTGCTGCTCTTGCAGAGGACCTGAGTTCAGTTCTCAGCACCCAAATGGATGCTTCCAACTGCCTATAACTGATCCAACACTGTCTCTGGCCTCCAAGGACAACTGCACTCACATGCAAATATATACACATGAACAATTAAAAAATAAATCATAAATGGATGGATGGATGGATGCTGGATGAACGGATGTTGGATAGATGGATGAATATTGGATGGATGGATGGATGGATGGATAGATTATTGTGTGCCCCTCCCCCACAGTCTCATTATTTCAATGCTAGGTTCCTAGTTGGTGGAACTGTTTGGGGAATGATTAGGAGGTGTGGCCTTGTTGGACAAAGTGTCACTTTGGGTGGGCTTTGAGATTTTAAAAGCCCATGCAAGGTCTAGTCTTGTTCTCTCTGGCTCCAATCTGTGAATCAGATGTTTCACCACCATGCCTGCCTGCCTGCCACCACATTCCCTATCACAAGGGTCATAAACTCATCCCCTGGAACTGTAAGCAAGTCCCAATTAAATCTGTTCTAAGTTGCCTTGGTCATGTGTCTTCACAGCAATAGAACAGTAACTAAGAAACTAATGTGTTTCTCCCAATTTGGAAGCAATCTATAGATTCTGGACAAAGGAATAAACTTTTCCCCACTCTCAAACATGACTAGAAATTTGCCTCAATTTTCATACATTCTTCTTTTGACTTTAACTTGTAGAAATGATCTACTTTTCCTCATAGTAAATTAGTATGGAGTTCGCTGTATGTTGCAATAATACCACTTTAAAACCCAATGCCTAGGTTAAGAATATAGATTAGTAGTAGAGCATCTGCCTCACATGTGTGAGGCCCTGGGTTTGAATTCTAGCACAGGAGTGGGAAGACTTACTTCTAATATTGTATCTATTAGCATCTTGGATATTAAACCTACACAGGTTAAGGTAAAAAGCAAAGAGCATATAGAATCACAGCTGAAGTAATTCCATACTTTCAGTGGCTGCAATGGAAAGGAAGCATATAAACTTATAAATGACACTGGAAAAACGGAGAGAGAAATCAGCAGTATCATGGCAATGGAGACAGAAAAGAAATGGATAAGTCTGAAAACTACTCCAGTAGAACAGACCACATGATGGAGAAAGGAAGAGCAAAAAAACCCAGATACACTCCAGATTCTTCATTTATTCAAAGATGCCTTCATTCATAAATGAACATGTACAGAGTTCAGAAAAGCTGATCAAGTATTAATTTTAATCAGACATATACAGTATTTTTAAGCTTTCAGAATGAATGAGATACTGCCTTGAATATCTGATTCATGTAATTCCCTCCAAATTGTGTCTAGTTTAGATCATGTCTTCTGTCATTTATAGAGTCCTTGCTGACACATCCTCTTCACTGGATCTTTAATATATTCTTTACAAGTAGTGAGAGTAAAAATGTGAATTTGATGATTTTATTTTCCTATCTTAAATTATTTCATGGATTTATTTTGTACTTGGAATACAATTATTTATACGGCACTTATAAAAGTAGCCTTGCCTTGTTTAAATTGTGTGTGTATACACGTGTGTATACAAGTGCATGTGTAGGCATGTGGCCCATCCACATACAGAAACCAGAGGAGAAGGTCAGGTATCCTGTTCTATGACTCTCTGCCTTATTCACCTAAGACAAAGTTCTCACAGAACCTGGAGCCCAAGCCCCAGTGATCCTCCTGTTTCTGCACTGCAAAGTAGCTGAGGTTTTACGAGCACACATGGTCATGCTCAGCTTTTTATGTCTATGCAGAGGATTTGAACTCAGGTCCACACATAAACAGTTTTACCAAACAACCCATCTCCTGAGCCCCATCATAGCCTTTTGATTCATCTCTCATTTCTATATACTTCTATCACTATGCTTCAAATACTAATTTTATGAAAACAGTTTCTAAACATACTTTTTAAAAATGTGTATCAGTGTTGGTCTGCATTTATGTCTGTGTGAGGGTTTCAGATGACCTGGAACTGCAGTTACAGACAGTTGTAAGCTGCCATGTGGGTACAGGGAACTGAATCTGGGTCCTCTGGAAAGTAGCCAGTGTTCTTAACTGCTGAACCATCTCTCTAGTCCCTGTAAACCTTTTAACTCAAGACCTACAATACTAGTTCTAGATACTAGCCAAAGAAAAATTAAAATGTGATCCACAAAGAACTTATATACAAATGTCCACAAAAATCTTTTTCATAGTAGTTAAAATGGGGAAAAAAAAGTTTACCATATAAATGAATAAATAAATCTTTCAAAAGCATATAAAAACTGCTCAGAAAAAAAACTGATAATAAACAATGTATGAACAAGTGTGAAATGTATTATGCTTGGTACAAGAAGCCAGTCACAAAATTATCCTATTTACATAAACAAGCAGAACTAAGTTCTGATGACATAAGCAGAAAAATCTGGGTGATAAATACTGAGCAGGAAGCAGTACGAGGAGCACCGTAGGTGACAGACACGTCCTAAATCGTGACAAGAGGTGTTGGCCATGCAGGCGTACACATCTATCACAACATATTTAACACAAAACTTGTTTCACTGTATTAAGACCTCAACTTTAAATAAAATTAAGCTACAAAAATCTCTACAGGCTTAAGCCTTCTCCATTAGAACTTGGTTGTACTATTCAGCCATGGAGATTGAATGAAACCACACCACTGAGGAAGGACAGTCTTCTGGGACATACCTTACTTCCCACAAGCCCAAACACTTAAGTCAGTCTCCTACACAGCTATTCTTCAGCTAAAGTAGGAGAGATGTGGAAACAGGGAAGGGATGCTGGTTGACTATACAAAGTCAGTAGGGTTACAAGATGGCTCAGGACCTCCCTGCCAAGCCTGATGATGGAGGTTTGATCCCTGAGGACTCCGATGGAGGAGAGGTAGAAGAATCTACTCCTACAAACTAAACTGCCCTCTGGCCTGCACGTACATACCATAACACACTTGCACTACACACATATTATAAATAAGTGTAAAAATGTTTTTAAAAAGTCAGTATACTTGCCCAAACAATTCAGAGACCCCCTCAAACTACCTTTTAAGCACTGCTCTTTAATCAAACCTGAGAGTCTACAAATATTGTTAAATTGAACCATTTGGCAAATTACTTATTTTCATAAAAATTGTGAAATGACTAAAAGCAGCATTTTCACAACTAGAACTAAAATTGGAAACAAGTACCAAAAAAGAAATTACGGTATTACAATCATTGTAAAAAAACCATCTTAGGGCATAAGAAGCTGATTGTGTACGTGTGTGTTTGGGAAGTTTAATGGGGACTAAACACCAGGCCTATGCAAACTAAGTAAAAGCTCTACTCCTCATCTATACTGCCAGCCCAGATAAAATGACATTTTGAGAAACAAAATTATAAAGAGATAAAGATATAGTAGCCTTCCAAAATTGCTAACAAATATTTCTTTCGCTTCTCTGAACTTTATACTGCCCTGGGTACAATTGTTTCATTTTCTTCTAAACTGTCTAATATCACTAACCTACACACTACTTACTGCCTTACAGACAATGTCCCTACACCTAACCAAAGGAGACTATGTCTACATGAAACCTCCTCAGTGACCCTCAGTACTAACTAACATATCATAGCAGAAAGTGTCCCACATCACTGAACCCTTTTAAACTAACCCTATAATATATAGTTGGTTCTACAAGATATTATGAAGAAAAACCTTAAATATGCAATTGATAAATTATGAAAACAACTGAAAAAAGTTAAAATGAGTATCCTGAAAGACAAGAATGCAATTTTTTTAGACATGGTCTCACTAGGTAGCCCTTTCTGGCCTGAAACTCATTATATAGAACAGACTGGCCTCAAACTCAGAGATGCACCTGCCTCTGCTTCCTCAGTGCTTTGACTAAATACATGCACCATCATGCCTGGCATAGTTTATTTTCTTTTAGACATGAAAAAAGATAATTAGCTTGCTACAGAATCAAGTTTTAATGAAGTGATTAATTTGGAAGTTTGCGTGTAAGTCCTAAAGGTGTCATGAATAGGAAAATAAAAATATTAATTAACCTCTCATTTAGGGGTTTCTTATTTTCTGATAAATGAGCGAGCAATATCTCCACTTAAAAGGGTATTTTTAAACTCTCATAGTCAAAAGCCATTTTAAGAAACAGTAAGTAGGGGCCAGAGAGATGACTGCAAAGCTGGTATCCTGAGTACACTGCTGAGAACCTACATTGAAATAAAAGGAGAAAACGAACTTCACAAAGTTGTCCTCTGACCTTTATGTGAGTGAGCAGCAACACATACACCCACTCACACAACAACAACTACAATAATAATGAGGACTACAGAGATGCTCAGTGGTTAAGGACACACATTTTGCTCTTACAGACGACTTGAGTTCAGTTCCTAGACCCATATTGGGCAGCTCAGAAGCACCTATAAATCCAGGAGACCTGACACTTGCTTTTGAACTCCACAAGCAAATTCATTCATGTGCATACATCCCCACATACAAATAATTTAAAATAAGAATAAATTTTAAAAATAGCAATAATGAAAAGTAGAGCTCTACTAATGTTCTTGGCTAAATAAAAACAAATAAAATCTAATACACTAAACAAAAATCTTTTTTTAGTCACTTCCCAGCAAAATATATTACTAACTTGGCAAAGAATTAAAAAAGCAATTTTCTAAACTGTCTCAATCAAAGATATATTTAAGCAGTGTGTAAAACTGAAGATAAAAATAGCCTATTATTCTATTCAGAATCTAGAAGAGCATAAGACAAAAGAACAATGTCTTCTGTTCAAAGAATAGGATAGTAATACTCTTCAAGGCTTTCCTTCCAAGAACACTTTATTTCATTATGCTAATAACCAATCATAATTACTTAAACTGGTTCTGACTCAACACATTGTGCATAGCACAGAAGGCTGCATTATTAATAAATGTTCTGGTTAAGAGTTAACAGTTTTGTGCACCTGCCTAATATGCTCATGGACCTTGGGTTCCATCCCTAGAACCTAGAAAAAAGCTAACATGTTTGTAACTTACTTCTGAAGCCTCACTCCTATTAAATTGCAAAAATATAATAAAACATAAACATAAGCAACTTTCATATCAAAATTTCTAAGAAACTGCTACTCTAAGTAAAATATTTTAAAAATGATATATAATTCTAAAGATCACACTAAAATTACATACTGCCAATGGCATCATAAGTATCTGAAAATCAACACCATGAAAAAACTCACACCAGGATATTACCAGTGGTAATATCCTCCAATCAAATAACTTTATGTCTGGAAATTTAGCCTAAGTTAATAGTTTAACTAAAAGAAATACTGGTTGCTTTAACTTTGCCTAACAGTTATTGCACTCTCATAGTCAATTTAACAGAGTTAAAACCTGGGTTAAATCAGCACAACGACCTGAATTTGGAGCATCTGAAATGACTTGCTGTATTTCCCAGGCATTTTCTGGGTGATGTTTTTTAAAAAAGAAAAAAAAAAAAAAAAAATCAATGGAATCTATAAAATTAAGCTTTATCAAAGCAAAGGAAAGTATCTTATCATTGGATAATAGAGAGACGCTATCCTAAAAGTCCAAAAACAGAAACAAATAAAAAGAATCTCATCACTGAAAGAGAAGTTTCAAAAAGAGACATCAAATGTAAAATGATGGAAAAAACTCTGGGACTCAGAGTTAACAGCCCTACAACAGCAATTTACAATTTGTTACAGAATACCTAAGCAATAAAGCTTCAGTCTTTCATCTAATTCACAAAGATTACAAGCGGGGAATTAAAATTACACAGGGTAAAAAATATGGCTGTCTTTGTGTAATGTTTGAGGTTAAAAAAAAAGAATTTCTTAAAATTCAAAACTAACATACATGTCAGACATGATAGCACCTGCTAATGATTCCAGCTATAGCTGTCTCTTTATAAAGGAAAAGTAACACACAATCCAGAGATTGAGGCCTATAACCCCAGAACTTGGGGGAGAGAGGCAGGAAGATGACTGCAAGTTTGAGATCAGCCTGGTCTACATAACAAGTAGGCTACTTAGATCATGTTAGCAAAAGAATAAAATAAGCAAAATAAAGCTCTCAGGAAGGAAGATGAGAAGCTTCCATTTGAGGAGGGGGACACTTACTACAGAGTAGTAAGTTGTCCCAGTGCTGCGAATGACTGATGGACTGATGAGTGCTTAGCCATAACAGGACATCTGTACTCCTACCCTCTTCTGCCAACACTTGAGGAACACTGCTGAAGAAGGAAAGAGATAACTGCCAAAGCCAAAGGATGGTGAGGAATGCTGGGAGATGCTGTTTTGGGGACATAAAGTGGCTGATCTACCAATGAACTCACAGGAGCAGTGGGTGCCTAAATGAGACCTGCACAAGACCTTCAGAAGACTAGGCCCAGCAACACTCCATCACAGCCAGCCAGCTCACCCTTCCCAGAAGAGACAGATAGACAGTTAATAGTTGTGATGGGGAAGGGAAGTCATGTTCCTTAGCAGTGTAACTGGTATTTCCCCTACCCACCCTCATGCAAGCAACCCTAATTAAGTCCCATGGGGTGTGCACAGGAACACATGTATAGGGGAGTAGGGATGGGGGAGACATACAACTGTAAGGAAGACCTTGACCTGGGAAGAAAAGGCACAGTGGGAAAAGGGGGGAGAGATGGGAGGATACTGGGAGAAAGGATCAAAATACACTGTGTGCATGTGTGTATGTGTGCGTGTGTGTGTAAACTTTGAAAGATTAAAGAAATGTTAAAAAATGGATCAACAAATTAAATGTTCATTTTATAGTATAAACGAAAAATAATCCCAACAAAACTGTTGTAGTAAGAATAGAGAAGCCTGCTAGGCAGTGGTGGCACACGCCTTTAAGCCCAGCACTCGGGAGACAGAGGCAGGTGGATTTCTGAGTTCGAGGCCAACCTGGTCTACAGAGTGAGTTCCAGGACAGCCAGGGCTACACAGAGAAACCCTGTCTCAAAAAACCAAAAAAAAAAAAAAAAAAAAAAAAAAAGAATAGAGAAGCCTGGCACTGGTGTTGTATTATTTGTTTGTTTGTTTGCTGTTGTTCTTTACTTTCTGATACTTTATTTACATTTCCAATGTTTCCCCCTTTCCAGGTCTCCTCTTTGGAAACCCCCTATCCCCTCCCCCCCCCCCCGCCTCTGTGAGAGTATTCCACCTCCCACCTACCCACCCACCCACTCCCGTCTTCCCCCCTTGACATTCCCCTTTACTGGGACCTCTAACACCCTCAGGCCCAAGGACCTCTCCTCTCCCTGAAGGCCAACAAGGCCCTCCTCTGCCATATATGTGGTCCGAGCCATGGTTCCCTCCATGTGTATTCTTTGGTTGGTGGTCCAGCCTCCAGGAGCACCAGAGGCATCAGACCAGTTGACACTGTTGCTCCCTCCATGGGGCTGCAAGCTCTCTCAGTTCCTTCAGTCCCTTCTCCAACTCCTCCATCTGGGACCTCACTCTCAGTCCAGCGGTTACTGTTATGTGAAACTTGGATATTCTGAACTTTTGGGCTAATATCCACTTATCAGCGAGTACATACCATGTTCCTTCTTTTGTGACTGAGTTACCTCGCTCAGGATATTTTCAAGTTCCATCCATTTGCCTGCGAGTTTCATGAAGTCATTGTTTTTAATAGCTGAGTAGTACTCCATTGTGTAAATGTACCACAGTTTCTGTATCCATTCCTCTGATGAGGGACATCTGGGTTGTTTCCAGCTTCTGGCTATTATAAATATGGCTGCTATGAACATAGTGGAGCATGTGTCTTTATTACATGTTGGAGCATCTTTTGGGTAAATGCCCAGGAGTGGTATAGCTGGGTCCTCAGGTAGTAAGTAGTATGTCCGTTTTTCTGAGGGTCTGCCAAACTGATTTCCAGAGTGGTTGTACCAGCTTGCAATCCCACCAACAATGGAGGAGTGTTCCTCTTTCTCCACATCCTCGCCAGCATCTGCTGTCACCTGAGTTTTTGATCTTAGCCATTCTGACTGGTGTGAGGTGGAATCTCAGACTTGTTTTGATTTGCATTTCCCTGATGACTAAGGA
>JAPYYD010001519.1:470-12196 GCA_028551405.1 Uromys caudimaculatus | reverse complement strand
TATTGTGAAGGGTGTCATTTCCCTAATTTCTTTCTCAGCATGTTTATCCTTCGAGTATAGGAAGGCTACTGATTTGTTTGAGTTAATTTTATATCCGGCCACTTTGCTGAAGTTGTTTATCAGCTGCAGCAGTTCTCTGGTGGAGGTTTTCGGGTCACTTAAGTATATGATCATATCATCTGCAAGTAGTGATATTTTGATTTCTTCCTTTCCAATTTGTATCCCTTTGACCTCCTTTTGTTGTCTAATTGCTCTAGCTGGAACTTCAAGTACTATATTGAATAGGTAGGGAGAGAGAGGGCAGCCTTGTCTAGTCCCTGATTTTAGTGGGATTGCTTCAAGTTTCTCTCCATTTAGTTTGATGTTGGCTACTGGTTTGCTGTATATTGCTTTTACTGTTTATGTATGGGCCTTGAATTCCTGATCTTTCCAAGACTTTTATTATGAAGAGATGTTGAATTTTCTCTAATGCTTTTTCAGCATCTAATGAAATGACCATGTGGTTTTTTTCCTTTGAGTTTGTTTATGTAGTGGATTACACTGATGGATTTACAGATATTGAACCATCTCTGCATTCCTGGGATGAAGTCTACTTGATCATGATGAATGATCGTTTTGATGTGTTCTTGGATTCGGTTTGCAAGAATTTTATTGAATATTTTTGCATCGATATTCATAAGGGAAATTGGTCTGAAGTTTTCTTTCTTTGTTGGGTCTTTGTGAGGTTTTGGTATCAGTGTAACTATAGCCTCATAGAATGAATTGGGTAGTGTTCTTTCTGTTTCTGTTTTGTGGAATAGATTGAAGAGTACTGGTATTAGATCTTCTTTGAAGGTCTGATAGAATTCTGCAGTGAACCCAATTGGTCCTGGGCTTTTTTTGGTTGGGAGACTTTTTAATGACTGCTTCTATTTTTTTAGGCATTATGGGACTATTTAGATGGTTTATCTGATCCTGACTTAACTTTGTATTTGGTATCTGTCTAGAAACTTGTCCATTTCATCCAGATTTTCCAATTTTGTTGAGTATAGGCTTTTGTAGTAGGATCTGATGCTTTTTTGAATTTCCTCAGATTCTGTTGTTATATTTCCCTTTTCATTTCTAATTTTGTTAATTTGGATACTGTCTCTGTGCCCTCTGGTTAGTCGGGCTAAGGGTTTATCTATCTTGTTGATTTTCTCAAAGAACCAGCTCCTGGTTTTGTTGATTCTTTGTATAGTTCTTTTTGTTTCTACTTGGCTGATTTCAGCCCTTAATTTGATTATTTCCTGCCTTCTACTCCTCTTGGGTATATTAGCTTCTTTTTGTTCTAGAGCTTTCAGGTGTGCTGTTAAGCTGCTAGTATATGCTCTCTCCAGTTTCTTTTTCGAGGCATTCAGAGCTATGAGTTTTCCTCTTAACACTGCTTTCATTGTGTCCCATAGGTTTGGGTATGCTGTACTTTCATTTTCATTAACTTGTAGGAAGTCTTTAATTTCTTTCTTTCTTTCTTCCTTGACCAAGTTATCATTGAATACTGTGTTGTTCAGCTTCCATGTGTATGTGGGCTTTCTGTTGTTGTTGTTGCTGCCATTGAAGACCAGCCTTAATCTGTAGTGATCTGATAGGAGGCATGGGATTATTTCTATCTTCTTATATCTGCTGAGGTTTGTTTTGTGACCAATTATATGATCATTTTTGTAGAGGGTACCATGAGGTGCTGAGAAGAAGGTATATTCTTTTGATTTAGGATGAAATGTTCTATAGATATCTGTTAAATCCATTTGGTTTATAACATTTGTTAGTTTCACTATGTCTCTGTTTAGTGTTTCCAAGATCTGTCCCTTGATGATAGTGGGGTGTTGAAGTCTCCCACTATTATTGTGTGAGGTGCAATGTGTTATTTGAGTTTTAGTAAAGTTTCTTTTATGAATGTGGGTGTCCTTGCATTTGGATCATAGATGTTCAGAATTGAGAGTTCTTCTTGGTAGATTTTTCCTTTGATGAGTATGAAGTGTCCTTCCTTATCTTTTTTGGTGACTTTTGGGTGAAAGTTGATTTTATCCGATATTAGAATGGCTACTCCAGTCTGTTTCTTGGGACCATTTGCCTGGAAAATTGTTTTTCAGCCCTTTACTCTGAGGTAGTGTTTGTCTTTAACACGAAGGTGCATTTCCTGAATGCAGCAAAATCCTGGGTCCTCTTTATGTATCCAGTCTGTCAGTCTATGTCTTTTTATTGGGAAATTGTATCCATTGATGTTAAGAGATATTAAGGAATAGTGATTGTTGCTTCCTATTATTTTTGATGTTATTTTTATGTTTGTGTGGCTATCTTCTTTTGACTTTGTTGAAAGATTACTTTCTTGGTTTTTCTAGGGTGTAGTTTCCCTCCTTGAGTCGGCTTTTTCCATGTATTATCCTTTGTAGGGCTGGGTTTGTCAAAACATACTGTGTAAATTTGGTTTTGTCATAGAATATTTTGGTTTCACCATCTATGGTAATTGAGAGTTTTGCTGGATATAGCAGCCTGGGTTGGCATTTGTGTTCTCTTAGGATCTGTATGAGATCTGCCCAGGATCTTCTAGCTTTCACAGTCTCTGGTGAGAAGTCTGGTGTAATTCTGATAGGTCTGCCTTTATATATTACTTGACTTTTTTCCCTTACTGCTTTTAATATTCTTTCTTTGTTTTGTGTATTTGGTGTTTTGACTATAATGTGACTGGAGGAATTTCTTTCCTGGTCCAATCTATTTGGAGTTCAGTAGGCTTCTTGAATGTTTATGTTCATCTCTTTCTTTAGCTTAGGAAAGTTTTCTTCTATAATTTTGTTGAAGATATTTACTGGTCCTTTAAGTTGGGAATCTTCACTTTCTTCTATACCTATTATTCTTAGGTTTGGTCTTCTCATTGTGTCCTGGATGTTTTGGGTTAGGAACTTTTTGCATTTTGTGTTTTCTTCAACTGTTGTGTCAATGTTTTCTATGGTATCTTCCACACCTGAGATTCTCTCTTCTATCTCTTGTATTCTGTTGGTGATGGTGGCATTTATGACTCCTGATCTCTTTCCTAGGTTTTCTAACTCCAGGGTTGTCTCCCTTTGTGATTTCTTTATTGTTTCTATTTCCATTTTTAGTTCCTGGATGGTTTTGTTCATTTCCTTTGCCTGTTTGATTGTGTTTTCCTGTGATTCTTTAAGGGATTTTTGTGTTTCCTCTTTAAGTGCTTTGAGTTGTTTACCTGTGTTCTCTTGTATTTCTTTAAGGGAGTTATTTATTTCCTTCTTACAATCGTCTATCATCATCATGAGATGTGATTTTAAATCTGAGTCTTGCTTTTCTGGTGTGTTGGGATATCCAGGTCTTGCTGTGGTGGGAGAACTGGATTCTGATGATTTCAAGTAGCCTTGGTTTCTGTTCCTTATGTTCTTGCCCTTGCCTTTCGCCTGGTTATCTCTGGTGTTAGCTGGTCTTACTCTCTCTGACTGTGGCTTGTCCCTCCTGCAAGCATCTGTGTCAATACTCCTTGAAGACCAGCTCTCTCTGAGAGGAATTTGGGTTTGGAGAGCTGTGGCACAGGGTCAGCTCTGGGGTGCAGACCAGAAACCAGAAGGATCTTGTCCCCAGCTGTCCCTTGGTTCCTGTGTCCTGATGGCTCTGCAAGGGTCCCTCTTGATTCAGTGAATTTGAACAGAAGTGGTGGTCTTGCCTGTGCTCGAAGTTGTTTTGGCACTCCTGGGATACCAGCTCTCTCCTGGCACTATTTGAGTATGGAACCCTGTGTCACAGGATCAGCTCCCTGGCCACCGAAAGAAACCAGAAGACCACTCCTCAGTCCCTGTGTCCTGGGGATTCTGGTCGGGTCCCTCTGAGCAGACAGGCTTGCCCACACTCCTGGGAGTCTAGCTTTCTTCCGGTGCTATTTGGCTATGGAGCCCTGGTGGCCCAGGCAGAGGTCTCCAGCCACAGATGGAAACCAGAAGGCTCCTGTCCTCGGCTGTTCCCAAGGATTCCAGGCAGGTCCCACTGAGCAGTGGTGCTCGATTTACCTCCACTCACTGGCTTGTCCACACTCCTGGGAGTCTAGCTTTCTCCTGGCGCTATTTGACTATGGAGCCCTGGTGGCCCAGGCAGAAGTTCCCTGGAATCTTCATTTTCTTAAAGAATGATACCAGTTGGCTCTGATGTAGACCGCTTGCAAATCACCCTTCAAAGAAATACCAGGTTTAGAAAATACAGGCAAGTATGAACCAAATAGGAATACCACATATCACAAAATTAGGAGGGCTGAGAAATCAGACAATAGCATTACATAGCAATTCTCTGAGACAGTTGATATACCTAAAAACTGTCTATCAACTGTTAAAACTCATAGCTAAGTATTAGCTTGTATTAGAAGGGCTCACTGGCCCTTATAAGAGGCCTAGAAGGACACTCGGAATAGATTGCTTATTTAATAGATATTATCAATTGCATTGAATGTTATATAGTACTTAATATTACTCAGTCAACCTTGGATAACTGGATGCTACTATCAGTTGAGAGCTTTTAATATGTTCATCCCTGGGCTCTATCTCTGAAGATTGACTCAACGAATCTGCACAGAAGCCCAGGCACGAGCATGACTATAAAACTACTCTGTTGATTCTGAGTTTAGGAAGATCTGGCACTCTCCGTAATAACTCCTCTCCCATCAGAATTTGAATTACGGTTGATAACACACACACACACACACACACACACACACACACACACACACACACTTTTTTAAAGATAGGAATGGAAGCTGCAGTTGGAGAGAATTTGCTTGTAGTGAGAATTTTGGTTTCTTTAAAAAAACACAAGAAATACTATAAGAATATAATTTCGTTTTAATCCCAGGTGTGGGATACAGGGCTGCTTCAGATGGTCCACAGCAGCTGGCAATGATTTTCCTCGTGCTCTAGCAAGGGCGTGA
The DNA here is from genome assembly GCA_028551405.1 of Uromys caudimaculatus. Classification (NCBI taxonomy): domain Eukaryota; kingdom Metazoa; phylum Chordata; class Mammalia; order Rodentia; family Muridae; genus Uromys; species Uromys caudimaculatus. The sequence goes on along the minus strand of JAPYYD010001519.1, from coordinate 7,263 downwards.
TTTTGCCTGTGGCAGATAGTTTCTGTGATTGTGTGACAGTTGGAATTCTGGGGACTCTTCAGAGGGTATATAAATGCTATGGCTCTGAGAGGCAGGGTGATTTCTTGTTTGTCGTTCATTTGTTGTTTGCTGTTGGTTGGAGTTTCTCAGGTAGTCATACACAAAGGAGCAACAACAAGAAGAAATTAGATATCCTGACATCATGTTTTCTGATGATCTTGACCTGCAGGTTGGGAAACATGGATCTAGTGACACTATAATGACTCAAGCAAGAGACACCATCCTGTGGTGAAAAGGGACAGAAAAGCATTAGAAGATTTAAAAAACAGACTAACCTAACTCCTTCAATTAGATTGGGTTCACAGATTCACATGTATTTGTGTTCCATGGCAGATAGAATTAACTTTGAGTATCTGCCTGGTCTGTTTTAGACTGTGTGGTCTTGGACGGGTTACTCATGTTCTTGAATATTAGATCCACAACAAATTAAAATGATTATATAAGGAAAGAGGTTATAATATCTATCCCATAATATATATGGTAAATGACAAAGAGTGCTTTGCATATGGTAAGTCTTTTATTGGGTTGATAGTGACGTCATGGGAATGGATTCAGTTGTTAACAATCCAGAGTCAGAAATAAGAAAATGGGTAAAGACTTCCTTTATTATGTACTCCAGCCTGCAGAGAATCTCACATTAAAAATACTTTTTAAAGAGGGTTCAGGCTATAGATTAAATGAACAGATCTTTCCAAAAAACATGAACACACTGTACATTCTTGTCTTAGTAAAGGTTTTATTGCTCTGAAGAGACACCATGACCACAGCAACTCTTTTGATTGTTTATTTGGTTGATTTTTATTTTGATTTTCTGAGACAAGGTTTCTTTGTGTAGCCCTGTCTGTCCTGGAACTTGCTCTGTAGACCAGGCTGGTCTTGAACTCACAGAGATCTGCCTATCTTTGTCTCCTGAGTCTTGGGCTCAAAGGTGTGTGCCAGGATGGCCCAACAATGATGGCAACTTTTATATATAAAAAAAAACAAAACAAATAAACATTTAATTGGGAGTGGCTTATAGGTCATAGGTTTAGTCCATTACTGTCAGGGCAGGAAACATGGTGGGATGCGGGCAGACACGGTGCTGGAGAGGTAGCTGAGAGATCTGCATCTGGATCTGCAGGCAGCAGGAAGAGACAATATGCCACTAGGCCTGACTTAAGCTTCAAAGACCTAAAAGCTCACCCTAAGTGACAGACTTCTTCCAAGAAGACCATACCTACTCTCCAACAAGGCCACTCTTCCTAAGAGTGCCACTCTTCATGGGCCAAGCATTCAAATACATGGTCTATGGGGACCATACCTATTCAAACCACCACAGCCAACAATCATGTCTGTGCCTTCAGTGGGAGTGAGCAGTGGGATATTGCTTATACCTATGTTTTGAAAAATGAGCTCTTAAACATTGAGAGTGCTGAGATTCTTGGCAGTGTTATTGATCCGAATGTCATTTCCAATTAGCCTGGGAGTTATGTGGGCACAGGCTTGGCTCCCTAGTTGGATGCTGGACTTGGTTCATAAATGTACAATAGACTTTGCTTCTAGGGTTATATGGTATGTGTCTACGGAAAAGTATATGGACATGTTTAGACTAAAATCTTGAAGTGCTAAAAAAATGTGTTGGGAAATTTGGGCCAAAAAATTTTGAAATGGTATTTTTTTCTGTCTTATAAATCTACCCATTGAGTGAGATGTTTGTTATATCAGTAGATCAGGAATTAATTATGTAGAAAGTTCATTAGATGAAGGGATTCAGGAAATAAAGAAGACCACATGTTCAGTGATACCCAGAGGAGCATCAGAGTCAAACCTGAGATCTCAGAGCACCAAACAGTTCTTCAAAGGTCTAGGTTTCCCTCCAGCTCTAAAAGGTGAGGGTGCACAACTGACACATGTTGATGGTCTGGAGGGCTGCCTCTCCCCAGGTTCTCACGCTCTGGAAGTCTGACTGGGAAATTAATGGGTACAAGGCCTAACCCACAATTCCTAAACAAATAAAAGGTGCCTCAACATCTCAATATGTTAGGAGTAATACTCTACTCATTAGGAAATTAATGAGGTGGGGACAATTACCGCCACAGTGTTTAAGACTCCTCATTGAAAACAAGGCTAACTAATGGCGAACTTAACGTGCAAAGGCAGAGGCCAGGAATGGCTTCATTGTAGCAACATGCGACACATAAATTCTAAGAAAACAGAAAGGAACCAAAGCAAATTAGCAGCAAGTCCTTGAAGCCACAGACATTGCTGCAGAAGCGGACTCTGAGTCACTGGAACGTGGGTGCTGAGAAGCAGCAGCCTGTGGCATTCTGGGTACTTTGCTTCCTTTCTGCTTCTATCTGGGTTGCTATATTTTAATATTTCCAGTATTATTGAATTTTGTCAGGGCTTTGAAAATTTTTAATAGGATAAGTCCATCAGGTTGTAATTTAATTTGGGGGAAAAACCAGACAACAGCATATTACTGAAACATTTTAATAAAAGCAAGATTTTTTTTGTGAGGGGGAGGTAGGGGACTGATAATAACCAAAGGAGAGGAGCTACATATTGCAGCTCCCAAAACACCCTCTCATAGTTTCCTGTGGATCTCTTAGGACTCAGGATTTTGAATTTTCTCTGTTTTCAAAAACTAATTGACAAGGAAAATTTGTCTTAAACATTCCCATATGAAATTCTGACTCATAACTGAGGCAAGGGCTGATCCACTGCATAAATCAAATGTGTCCCTGTTTCAGAAACTTCGTAAAACATCCATAAAACAGTAATTGGATGGAAAAAATGCTGGCAAAAAATAGCCATTAGCAAAATAAAGTCTAGAGAACTGAGTTGTGCAGGTAATCCAGAGCTGTGCTGTGGCCCCCGACATCCCATCTGAGAACCGGGACTGTGCAGTGACCCTGACAGACCATCGTCAGCAGAATAATTAAGATCTCTAATGTTTCTGAATGTTTTGCCTGTCTTTGATTTTGTGTAACGACAGGATTAGGGGGAACAGCCCATCCCATAGTCCATCCTAAATACAGCTGTGGTACATAAACAGGGCGGATAGGGAGAAGGAACGGAGGGCGAAAGGACAAACAACTCTGATAGTTAAAGCCAGAATCGAAGAGGAGAAGCTTTAAGCCCTTGGATTATTTTTAAAGTCCTACTTAGAAGTCTCACATTGACTTTTGTTTCCCTAGAGGTTAGAATAGTCACAGAGCCGCCACCATATGACTGGCTAGGACAGCAACCCCTCCCCCCCTTCAGTGGGACCTTTAGAAAAGCCAGTTCGTTCCCAGATGGCCTGTTCTCCTGCATTCTTTTCTTCTGGTTGCTCAGTCTGGAATAGAAACAGTTCTACCAAAAATGCGGATTACCCACATGCCCATCACAAGAGGGTAAAAGAACAGCGTTCTGTGATCTGTTGGCTGGATGTGTTGCTTCCTTTTGTCTTGGCTGCCCTATTCCGGTTCTATGGAGTTTCCTCTTTCCATCTCCCCTTCTCTTGGTACAATGGAACCATCTCCACCTACACCCCCATAAACCAGACACCTGGGATTTCTGATTTTTCCCTCTCTGTGTGGCCATGGGCCCCTGTCCTCTGGAATCCCCCAAATCCAACTTCCTTCACCAGCCCTCCTGGCATGCTCTTGGTTCAAGTTGGTTTGGATTAACCAGATTTGTGCAATATTTTTCCATTTTCTCTTGTTTTTCTGCTGTCACTTGTGGATTTTTGCTCAAAGTTCTGGGTGAAAGGTATTTGAGTCAGTCACTGTTCAGTCTTGAACCCACTTTTCCAGCTCCTGCCCCAGCTAAGCCACTGGCTCCTTTGAACATGTCTCAAAACATAGTGGAGATTTGGGGCCAAACTGACTTATCAATTCTGACTTGACCAGTTACTCTACGTTTCTCAAAGTACACTGGGTGCTGGGTGGGGCTGGGGTTGGATCTCTGCTGTCACAGAGCCCATGATCTAGAGAGTCATTGAGGACTTGGTGACAGCATCCTTCTAAGAGGCAAAGTGTGTCATAGGCATTTGGTGGCCTGTCAGCCCCCAAACCATTTTCTCTTCTCTAGATGGCCATGTGTTCCTAATTATTCTTACTCTTAGGTGTTGCCAATGGGTATTATTGAAAGCCACCAAGTGGGGCTTCTTGGAAAACAATTTAAAACTGGGCTGACTGCTGGAAAACACACCCACTTGCCTCTTTGTTCTTTCTTTTGATTCTGGCAAGAATGAAGTTAGTCACTAGTTGGAATTTTGGTAGCTACCATGGATAGTGAGGCAATTCAGAGGTTAAATCTGAAATACCTGACCCCCTTATGAGAAAAGTTAGACCCCTAGCACACTTGGAGCCAGAAACAGAAATAGGACTGAAATTGCATGCTTGGCCAAACCCCACCTGGCTGCATTCTTTCCTCTAAGAAACGGTTGACCTTGGCCTCGCCCCAGGGCCAGAGGCACAATGTTCCAGGAACTATCTAACCACAAAAATGTTTGTGCAACTGCCTTGTGACTAACTTAGAACATTCTGTACTTCCCCATAATGCAAATTCTTACTGTTCTTGTGGTTTTTTCTTTAAATATCCCTGACTTCAGCTGCTCAAGGTCGAACTCCTCTGCCCCTGCGTGGGTTATGAGCTCGACCCCAGTGCACTGGTCCCCCAAATAAACCTCGTGTGATTGCAGCAAGGACAGTCTTTCGTGAGTTCTTGGGGGGTCATGCCATCCCGAGACTTGAGTGAGGGTCTCCCCATTTCACGGGTCTTTCGTTTGAGGGCTCTTCCATAATTTGCGACCACCTTCGACTCCGAAGACCAACTTGAAGGTGAGATTCTGTCTGTCTGTCTGTCTGTTTGTCTGTATTTTTGTTGTCTATGCCGGCTAGAGTCTAGTCTGAATCTGTATTCTCGATTTGCGCACAGTCTGGTTTGCAGTCGCTCCTGCCTCTGTGAGGGGACGACAATCTCCCAGTCTCAGGTAGAGGCTGGGGGGGTGATTGGCCGACAGGCTAGGGGATCACTGACTGTCGCCCTGGGAGATGTCCCAGGAGGTCTGGAGGGACCCCAGGGACGCCTGGGAGATTCCCGTCGGGGTGCCGGAGAGGATGCTGTCCTCCCGGCTGTCTGTTTTTCTGAATTGGGCTTGCCTGCCTTGGTGGAAGCGGGCGCTTGTCAGTCTTTGTGTTTTTCAGTATCTGTTTTGTCTTGTTTGTGACTTTGACGATGGGATAGACGATATCTACTCCCCTAAGTTTGACTTTACGCTCTGAAAGACCCCTGAAGGGGGAGACCCTCGCTCAAGTCTCGGGATGGCGCGACCCCCAAAAACTCACGAAAGACCGTCCTTGCTGCAATCACATGAGGTTTATTTGGGGGGGGGGAACCAGTGCACTGGGGTCGAACTCATAACCTACGCAGAGGCAGAGGAGTTCGACCCTGAGCAGCTGAAGTCAGGGATATTTAAAGGAAAAAACCACAAGAACGGAAAGAATTTGCGTTATGGGGAAGTACAGAATGTTCTAAGTTAGTCACAAGGCAGTTGCACAAACATTTTTGTGGTTAGCTAGTTCCTGAAACATTGTGCCTCTGGCCCTGGGGCCAGGCCAAGGTCACCCGTTTCTTAGGGGAAAGAATGCAGCCAGGTGAGTTTTGGCCAAGCATGCAATTTCAGTCCTATTTCTGTTTCTGGCTCCAAGTGTGCTAGGGTCTAATTTTTCTCATAAGGGGGTCAGGTCTTTCAGCTCGAGCAGGTATTGTTTGTCTCCCTCTTTGTCTGTTTTCTGTCCTCCTCCTCTTTTGTGGTACCTACTTACGGTTTTGCTTGCAAGCCTCTGGACACTTTGGTGCCACCTGTAGGCCTCTGGGCCACTTGACTGGGCACTTCGGTGCCACCTGTAGGCCTCTGGGCCCTCTATCTGGGCACTTCAGTGCCATCTGTCTGGGCACTTCGGTGCCATCTGTCTGGGCACTTTTCATGCCACCTGTCTGGTGGTGTTCATGGTGGGTAGACGTACCTGAATGCAGTGGCCACGGAGGGACCGAGGGATGCCTTGGACCCTCAGTTTGCCTGAGTATCTGGCTTCTGCTGATGTGGCAGGGCCACCTGGTTTCTGAATCTGTGGAAGGAACAAACTCTTTGGTTACACCCGCCACCTGTGGCAGGGGTGGCAGGATCTGAGCTGTCTGTAACCCAGCACAGCTGGAGCTGGCTGGGAAAGTGTTCTGCGTCCATAGAAGGGACAAATCTGTACTGCGTCCATGGCAGGGACGAGCTGTGTATTGGTTGTTGGTTGTATGCGCTGGCCGCCTGTGGCAGGGGCGAGCTGGGGCGAACTGTTGTCTTCTGTTCTGTTTTGTGTTCTGTGCTCTTAAGACTGAAACTGACTGACGACGGGTTTTTTGTTTGTTTGTTTTGGACATCAGACAGATTCATGCAGTTAAACATGGAAAAAGTTAGGGGGAAAAAAAAAGGTGGGGACCGGTTGTTGCTCAGCAGGAGGAGGAGCCATGGGGGCTCAAGCATGACTCTGTGGTCCCCTGCTGTGAACAAAGACAAGATGATTGCCCAGAGGCAAAATGCCAGACAGTAAAAGCTGCCTGCTTCCTACAAGCAGGTAATCATAGGACAGAATTTTAAAGATTGGCATAATGAAGTCCTGCAAGATATCTCATATGATTTGAACGTGGGCTCCATGGGAATTTTGGGTTAATATGCTGGCATGACAAATTAGAAAATGCCTAGAAATAGGTC
>JAPYYD010001517.1:0-39953 GCA_028551405.1 Uromys caudimaculatus | reverse complement strand
ATTGGGTGGGGGGGTAGGTGGGAGGAGGAATTCCCTCACAGAGGCGGGAGGGGGAGGGGATACGGGGTTTCCAAAGAGGAGACCCAGAAAAGGGGAAACATTGGAAATGTAAATAAAGTATCAAAAATAAAGAAAAAAAAAATTCAAGAAATTCTATAAAAAAAATTATAATATATAATGTGGTCATAAATATAAAGAAATAATTGTACAATTAATTATATAAAATAGTATAATTAATATAATATGTTAATGCACATTAATATATTTATATAATATTTAACATATATGTGTTATATATGATATATATGATGTATATAAATATATTTTACCTTTTTTTCAAAAAGTTTTTTCTTTTAATTTTTTACTTTTTATTTACATCTTAAAGGCTGTTTCCCTCCCAGTCTCTTCCTCACAGGGGCCAATACCCAATGCCCTCTCCCATTCTCTGAACGGGTGTCCCCCCAAGGATACCTCTACTGGCATATCAATTCTCTACCAGATTACGCATATCCTTTCCCACTCTGGCTGTAATAGGAAACCAGAGTTGCGTATTTGCTACATATTTTTCAGGGACCTTATTGAATCCATGTATATTCTTTGGTTGGTGGCTCAGTGATGGAGAGCCACCAAAGGTCCAGGTTTGTTGACTCAGTCTCCTGTAGGGGTCCCTTCCCCTTCAGGTCCTTCAGTCCTTCCCCTAACTCTTCTATAAGTGTTTCAGACATCAGTCTGATGGTTGGCTGTGGGTATCTTCATCTGTTTCAATCTGCTGTTGAAAAGAGCCACTCAGAGGACTGCTAGGCTCCTGTCTGCAAGCAAAACAGAGTATCATTAATAGTGTCAGGGATTGTGCTTGCCCATGGGATGCATCACAAGTTGGACAAGTTATTGGTTAGCCATTCCTTCGGTCTCTGCTCCATCTTTGTCCTTGTATTTCCTTTAGACAGGACACATTTTGGGATGAAAGTTTTGTGGATGGATTGGTGTCCTTATCCTTCCACTGGAGGTCCAGGCTGGCCACATGAAGTGGCCTCTTCAGCTTCCAAGTCCCCAGTGTTAGGCATTGTTAGCATTCTGTCTAAACTCCACCCAACAGTTATCTGACAGCAGTTAGATATTCTTCTCCCCACAGTTACCTGGCAACAGCCTGGTAGGCCTGGCCCACTATAAAAGGGGCTGCTTGCCCTGTCCTCTCTCTCTTGCTCTCTTGATCTCTTGTCTTGCCTCTTGTCCTCTTGTTCTCCCTTTCTTCCCATTCCCGTCCCCCTTTCTCTCCCCATGGTCATGGCCAGCCTCTACTTCTCTACTTCTTTTCTTTCTCCCTTTCTCTGCCTTTCTCTGCCTCTACTACCCTCTTAGCTCCCATTCCCATGCCCTGATGAAACTCTATTCTATACTATACCATCTGTGGCTGGTCCCTCAGGGGGAAGGAATGCCTCAGCATGGGCCTGCTGAGGCAACCCTTCCCCCACACCTCACCAAACCCTTATAGAACATATCATATCTCTTTATCTTTTTATAAGCACATCATTGTTGTCGAGACTCAGATCTAGAAACTCTGCAGGTTTGCATCCCACCTCAGTCACCATGAGAGATCCATGCTTGCTAGTTCAGAAGAACCAGTAAGCCCCCATTCACACTGGTCGGAGCTACAATCCATGGTCCCAGGGGAGAGTTCTTGAGATCAGAACTACTCCTGTGCTGCCCTGATCCTAGTTTTAGGACTTTTTCCCTTGGGTGAGAAACCTACACAACCTACCTACACAACGTGTCAAAGTTACTTAAGATTCTCATTCCTATCTTGATAGGTTTTTAGTACTGTTATTAATTTCTATTCAGTTATAACAAATCTATATCACCCTCAATCCTGTCAGAAGTTTGTTAATTATCAAGTTTATGACAGACAGAATTCCCAAACTCTTTAACTATTAGCCAAGATGGTAGATGGTCTCAGAAGATGTGGACACAGCTACAGGATACTTGCCTAGATTGTGATTTGACACTCGCTGTAAATGCAGTGGACAAAACCAGATACTCTTAGTCAAGTGGCTTGGCTAAACCAAGGTAAGCCATTTCTTATGTCACATATATCCATTCCACAGAGAAAAAGCCCTGTGTCTTCTGCACTTGAAAGTCAGACTGACCTCCCAAGTTGCCATAGAGACCAGGGAACTGTTGATTAGTGGATTCTGTCATTTTTAAAATATATAACTGCTAGACTTTTGTTTATTTTTCAGACTTCTGACTGCATTGACAGCTAAGGCAACAGCCAGAAAAATCTTTCACAGATGTAATATGTTATGTCCTTAACTAAACTCAGTTTCCATTAACTAAATGCTTCATATATCCTCTTCTTGCTATGCCACTCTCCCAATATTATCTAAGACCCTATAAATTTGACTAACTCTAATAAAACATTCCACTATATGACCCAACTTTTTAATCACAAATTATTTTTCACAAAGGGCTCATCTTAAAGACTGTTCATGTTGTTAACTCATATTGTTCTCTTTTATAAATCCACTCACATCTACCTCTCATGGACTAAATAGACTCCATTCAGATAAGTACATCTGTGCAAAGTTCTCACTTACTACATATTCCAAAGGGTGGGATTACTCTGGGATCTGCATGTACATCTTAAGAAAAATTTTTCTTTCTCCCAAATGTACTTAATATTTTTCTCCACCTATAATAGTGTGTTTCAACATCTTGTCAAGTCCTACAAATTAGCATTCTGTCTAAACTCCACCCCACAGTTACCTGGCAACAGCCATGTATGCTCTTCCTCACAGTTACCTGGCAACAGTCAGGCATGCTCTTCCTCACAGTTACCTGGCAACAGCCAGGTAGGCCTGACCCACTATAAAAGGGGCTGCTTGCCCGCTCCTCTATCTCTTTTGCTTCTGCTATTGCTTACTTGGTCTCTTGCTCCCTCTTACTCCCCCTCTCTCCCCATTCCCTTCCCTACCCTCTCCATGTGGTCCTGGCTGGCTTCTACTCCTCTACTTCTCTATTCTCTCCCTCCCTCTGCCTTTCTCTGCCTCTACGACATTCTTAACTCCCCTTTCCATGTCCTGAATACACTCTATTCTATACTAAACCATCCTGTTGCTAGTCCTTCAGGGGAAAGGGATGCCTCATCATGGGCCCACTCTTCCCCCACACCTCACCACACACCCATTGAACATATCCTTATATCTCTTTATCTTTTTATAAACACATCAGGCATCTCTACTAAGTTTACCTACATTAACTCCTGGGATCTTCCCCCGGCCTCTGGGGCTTCCTAAAGATTTGCCCCTTCCCCAAACTCTGGCAGCTACAGATTTCCATTCATTCTCCTGGCTCTCTGGTTCTCTTGTCTATCTCTACCCACACCAGATGCTGTCTTCCCCTCCCCATTAACTCCCCATCCCCTCCCCATCCATTCTCTCACCCACTTCCCTCACTACTTCTGCTTCTTATGACCATTTTGTTTCTCATTTAAAATTTGAATTAAGCATTCTTCTCCCTCTGAAGTGTGACTAAAGCATCAGCTTGTTGACCTTTTCTGGTTCTGTGGACTGCATCTTGGGTCTTTGGCACTTTTTTGGCTAATATCCACTTATTGATGAGTACATACCATGCAAGTCCTTTTGGGTCTGAGTTACCTCACTCAGGATGGCATTTTCTAGTTCTACCCATTTCCTTGCAAAACTCAGGATATTCTCATTTTTAATAGCTGAGTAATATTCCATTCTGTGATTGAACCATGTTTTCTGTATCCATTCTTCTGTCATGGGACATCTAGGTTGTTACCAGCTTCTGGTTATCACAAACAGGGCCACTATGAACATAATGGAACATGTGCCCCTGTGGCATATTGGAGCATCATTTGGGTGTATTACCAAGAGTGGTGCTGCTGGATCTTCAAGTAGATCTATTTCCAATCTATTGAGGAACTTCCAGATTGATTTCCAGAGTAGTTATACCAGTTTGCAATCCTACCAGCAATGGAGGAGTGTTCCTCTTTCTCCATATCCTCGCCAACATGTGCTGTCACCTGAGGTTTGATCTTAGCCATTTTGATTGCTGGAAAGTGGAATCTCAGGGTCATTTTGATTTGCATTTCTCTGATCACTAAGGACTTTGAACATTTCTTTCTGTGTTTCTCAGCCATTTGAGATTCTTCTCTTATGAATTCTTAGTTTAGTTCTATACCTCATTTTTTTGATTGTGTTGTTTGGGTTTTGTTGGTTAGCTTCTTGAGTTATTTATGTATTTTGGATATTAATCCTCTACTAGATGTGGGGTTAATGAAGATTTTTTTTTCCCAATCTGTAGGTTGCCAGTTTATCTTATTGGCTATGTCTTTTGCCTTACAGAAGCTTTCCAGTTTCATGAGATCCCAATTATCACTTCTTGATCTTAGAGCATGAGCCATTGGAGATTTGTTTAGGAAATTTCCCTGTGTAATGATGAGTTCAAAGCTCTTTCCCACATCCTCTTCTATTAGATTTAATGTACCAGGTTTTATGTTGAGGTCCTTGATCCACTTGGACTTGAGATTTGTTCAAGGTGGCTAATATGGGCCTATTTTAATTTTTCTACATATAGACAGCCAGTTAGATGAGCACCATTTGTTGAAGCTGTTTTCTTTTTTTCCACTGTATATGTTTGGCTTATTTGTCAAATATCAAGTGCCTGTAAATGTGTGGGTTTATTTCTGGGTGTTCAATTCTATTCCATTGATAAATATGTCTGTCTCTGTACCAATACCATGCAGTTTTTATCACTATTGCTCTGTAGTAAAGACTGAGGTCAGGGATGGTGATTCCCTTAGCCATTCTTTTATTGTTAAGTATTGTTTTCTCTATTCTGGGTTTTTTTTTTGCCTTTGCAGATGAATTTGAGAATTTTTCTTTCCATGTCTTTGAAGAATTGTGTTGGGAGTTTCATGGGGATTGCATTGAATCTGTAGATTGCCTTTGGTAGGATGGCCAATTTTACTATGTTAATTCTGCCAATCCATGAGCATGGGAGATATGAATCTGTAGATTGCCTTTGGTAGGATGGCCAATTTTACTATGTTAATTCTGCCAATCCATGAGCATGGGAGATATCTACATTTTCTGAAATCTTCTTCAATTTCTTTCTTGAGAGACTTAAAGTTGTTGTCATACAGATCTTTCACTTGTTTAGTATTTAGAGGTCTGGTGGGGTAGGGATATCCTTGTGGAGACAGGAGTGTGGGTAGGAGGTACAGGATGTGGAACAGTCATAGGGTGAACTAGGAGCAGAATAAAATCTGCAGTTTAAAATTAATTAATTAATTTTTAAAAATTGAATTAAGCATCCTTGGTAGGGCCTTCCCTTTGTGTTTAACTTTTTTGTGTCTGTGGGGTGTATCATGGGTTTTTCGTACCTTATGGCTTATATCCACATATCAGTAAGTTCATACCATGCCTGTCCTCACTCAGGATGATATGTTCTAGGTCCATCCATTTGCCTGCAAAATTCATGATGTTCTTGTTTTTTAATAGCTGAATAGTATTCTACTATGTAAATGAACCACATTTCCATTTTCTGTATATGTCTTTGTTTGAGGCAAATCTGGATTGTTTCCAGTTTCTGACTATTATGAATAAAGCTGCCATGAATATCACATTAATGAGATAGTATTTAATATCACAGTTTTGCCCTTCAGGTTTGTTAGGATATCCAGGACTAGCTGATGTAGCAGAGCAGGGTTCTGATGGTGCCATATTGTATTGGCTTCTGTTGGCTATGCTTGCACTTACCTTTTGCTATCTGATTATCTCTGGTTTTGGCTGACCTGGGTGTGCGCGATTGGAGCAGGCCACCTGGGAGGCAGGTGGATATGTGAGCTTCGAATTTGATCAGGACTCCTAGAAAGTAGGTGGAACTGTGTGTGCTGGGTTATAGTTATCTTTCTGGAGGCAGGTAGAGCTGTGGGGTGAGGCATAGTTTGCTGATCCTTGACTGTTGTAGGTGTAGGTGAGGACCAAAAGGAAACTGGAGCTCAAAGAGGGCAGGGCAGAGCCTAGCAGGCAGAGAATGGGGCAGGGGGATGTCTTACCTGTGTGTATCTAGTTAGAGATAGACTCTTAGCAGGCAAGCATAACTGTAGAGCATAAATATATATTTTCAATAGTGTATTTTAATTTACAGCCACAACATTCGTCATAGCCTGGCATAATGAGCACCAACAAACTGTATATCCATTGCTATGAAAAATTAAGAATTCTGTAATTTACAATTTGTCATATTCATGATTTCTTAAATTATAAAACAGGAAAATTGTGAAATTTTAAGAAAGAAGAATGAATGAAGAAATTTTGTTCCAAATCTACAGGGACTACAACAATTCATTCATTAATTATATTCAGATAAGGCTGAATTATAGCCTAAATATAACCATACACAAGCTGTACAGATTTATCTGTTAGACTGGCAATAATATAATTAGTATTTTACTTTTACCAAGAAACTTCAGAGACCTAATTTTACCTAGGCAATATAGGAATACAATCATATAGATGTTTCCTCTCTGTCTGTAGGATGTATACTAATTTTTCACACTTTGCCTTAAAGAATACAAACCTCATTCCTCTGATTATGACACTAGAATTTATACTGTTCTCTTTTCTCTGACACTTGTGTTAATTTATGAGCACTTATTATACCGACTATAATATTATATATCATATGCTATATATATAATTAAAAATAAATAAAATATATATTATATATCTGTTTCCCATTTTAAAAAGCTATCCATAAATGAATGTATTATTAATTTATCATCATGCCCTGCTTGCTTTCTGCTTTCTTCATAAAATGTTATTTAGATTATTTCAACTTTAATCATGTGAACAAAAGCAAAAATGAGATTGGTTTTTTTCATTTCTCAATTTCTACTAATTTAAAACATGACAATTCATGTAAAATATTGAAGCTTTACAAATGATAGAAAATACAGCCAGAATACCTATTCTATAAGGTTAATATGCTGAGATAAGGAGACTACTCTACAATGGTAATAAGTGCCTTAGGACTTTCAACCATTCTTCATTCTTATGTCAAGCAAAAATGAAGATCAATTGGTCCCCTAGAATAATGGTAAATAATGCCTATAAGTACTTTAAGGTACCTTAAAATGTACATCAGTATCAGAAAAGATGAATTAGGAATGATGTTAGCCAGGTCTTAGCATTTCCCAGCTTTTTATATTGTGTTTTCTTTTTGCCCTCATATTTTTTATTATATATTCTCACATCCAAGTTATGGGTCTGTCTTTATTTTGCAATATATTTTATTTATATTAATTATTATTTTATTCACCATGATGATTATTTAATTGCCATAGGTGTACACATTCTGTCAAGCATTTTTTATGCAGAGAACAGTAGCTTTACACAGCCTCCCAGCTAGTTCCAACATGTCTTTATTTTTACTTTTTTCTACCACATAAGTAGTCATAAATATTAAAAAATAAGTATGTAAGGGCTATATTTTTAGTAATGTATATAATATTTCTTTTATATTTAGTACTATATGTCTGTCTAGAATATGTCAATTACCAGCAACATTTAGCCTGTGCTACATGGTAAATAGACGCATAAGTTTTTCTTTAGATATTCTGTCCACATATTCAAGTATATACCGATGTACTGCCCCACCAGTATGCTGTTGGTAATTCCAAACACAAGTTCCTGCTTCTCGGATTAAGGAAAATCATGAAAATTTGGGAGTTTATATTATATAAATCTTCTTTTAAACAGAAAAATCTATGTCTTCATCATTTTAAATTTATAATAAATATTATTTTGAAATGAGTCAATCATAATTTGAAGGACAGCTTTTACTGTATATTATAAATGCATTCCTTATTGAAAGTCCATAACACATATTTTCTTTTCTTCTTTTTTAAAGATTAATTTATTTATTATATGTAAGTACACTGCAGCTGTCTTCAGACAACCCAGAAGAGGGCATCAGATTACTTTACATATGGTTGTGAGCCACCATGTGGTTGCTGGAATTTGAACTCAGGACCTTTGGAAGAACAGTCAGTGCTCTTAACTGCTGAGCTATCTCTCCAGCCCTGGCATATTTTCATAATTAATTTAAAACAAACTTTGTAATAGGTTAAGAATAATATTCTACTTAGTGAATTTAAAATATACTACAGATTTCAAACTGGTCTATTATTCAAACTGTATCAATCAATTCGGCTATTTTTGGTCTCCTCTAGTGTATCTTCTTCTATAAAGAAAAACACTCAAAAGCACACTCCAGATGACACACATAAATATCTGCTTTTGATTTGTCAGCTATGAGGTTGATACTGTTGTATATAGAGATGTGACCAACTCACAAGAGTGGAAAAAGCTTGGAGAATATGAGTTGATGAACAAGTTTAAAATGCTATTCTATATGGATCCCACCAAATGTTCATTCTCCCATGTGCTTACAGCTATACGCATTTATGTTTCATTTTCATTTTGGGGATCATTCACAATCTACATTATACAAAAAGTAACAACTAAACATATAATTTAATGCCCAGATAGCATTCTTGCAATGTGTGTGATCATACAATTTGAAGCCACTTGAAAATATACAATCACCAAGCATGTATTAGTTATAATAAAGAGATCCAAAATATATAGGATTTTACTGGTACATAGATATCAAGGGTTTGAACACTATAACTTTAAAGTAGAAATGAAAATGTATTAAATTTATCATTACTCAATGAAAATCTCTAGCATGTGTTTTAATGCTAATTATCTGCAAAAATATTTTATTAAAAATCACAAATTAAATAAATCTGGTAATGTACTGAGGGACAAAATTACCAAAATAGATTGCAACTACTATAAGCAGTTTTAGTATAACTATGTTATATTTCTTTTCAACCAGTGAGTAAAATTAAAATTGAAAATAGTTTAAATAAAAATAGTGAATATTAAGTTATATATCTATTATAATATACATTGTGATTACTGATGTGCATAATATAAAAAGTACTTTTCCTAGTTTACTTTTGTGTTACTATGATAAAGAAAATGACCAAAAGCAACTTGGGCAAGAACATGCCTGTTTTATCCTACTATTACCTGTCACAATCCACCAAGCAAGAGAAGTTTCTCTCACTGTCTCTTATATTATATTTATATTGTTCTTGGTATTTTCTCCAGGGAACTTTGCAAATGTGGAAAATGCATTACCTCTATTAAAATGACAGTTTAGTGGGTAGTCATGAATGGAGACACATATAACTCTTCAATTTGCTGATACTTCAAAGTGCAAGTGTTACACTGAAGACAGGACATCTGTATCAATACCTGAACAAGCAATGCTTAAAGACATCAAGGGAGGGTAGATAGTCAAACAATAGTCTAACAAAACAACCTTAAATTTCTATCAACATACAGTAATTAAACAAAACCTTATATTTCTATCAATATTTTTAAAAACTTAAATTTCTATCAATACAAAATAATTCAAGCAATATTTTTTAAATTTTTTTCAATCCCTGATCATAACTAATAACAATTTTCCATTTTAGATGATAAGGACCATAGCATATCAAACAGTCAAATCTGTTCATCCCAACTTAAGGGACCAAGATAATGGTCTTCCTAAAATTACTTCCTGCTGAGTTGTGGGTAAAGTATCCCTGTTTGGGGCCCAAGGGAAAAAATGGCTAGGAAATATTAATTTTGATTTTCTTTTCTGCTTGGTACCTCCTATCTGACCAAAGGAAAACAGCTTGTATTGTTTGTTGTAGGGCTTGCGAACTGATAGGCTCCTTTGTTTGTTTGTCAGGTCAAGTGGTTACATTCAATGTTTCTTTTGGACCAACAGTCTATTTACCAATGTTTGCACTTTCCACAGTGAGTGCAATACCCTGAAATGTTTGTTTCTTATAGCAATTAGAACATGCTTATTCTCTTCTATGTATATCTCTAGAGTCTATCTACCTGTTATTTTGAGTTCTGAATTTTCTAGCCTTAACATTATTTGGAAATGACCAAATTCACCACATTGAACATTTTGATTCCTGAAATTTCTAACTATGATTTGCTCTATGATGTTGGCATTATGCTCCAGAGAACCAATACCTGTTGCCTCCCTTATCCATTAATCTACAGGTATCCTTGTGCTTTCAATAGTCTGATTGTTCTCTTACATTCAGTGTTTACATTCTCAAATACCAAGATTTCTATAAATGACTGTCTAGTTTCAGTGTCTGATATGGATCTATTTAGAGCTGAATCAAATCTCTGTAAGAAATCAATAAAGGCTTCTCTAGAACCCTGTATTACCTTAGTAAATGAGGTGGATTTTTCTCCTGGCTTCTCAATCATATTCCAAGCTCTTAAAACTGCAACATGACATTGTTCAATTGTATCATCATCAGAGCACATTTGTTCTTGTATGTTAGAAAAATGTCCTGACCCAAGCAGTTGGTTTTTAGTAACATTTATCCCATTTTCTATGTACATATTTCTATTTTATGACTCTGCACCTCTACCATACCAACCATTTTCTTTCTATTATCTTCTGTAGAGATGGATTTATAAATGTATATAGTTGAATTTGACTTTATGATGAAATATCTTTTTTATCAATCTATAGTGATTGATAGTTTTGGTGCATATAGTAGTCTGGCCTGACATCTGGAGTTTCTTAGGGACTGCAAGACATCATTCCAGAATAATCTGGAATTTAGAGTCTTTGTTGAGAAGTCAGGTCTAATTCTCATAGCTCTTCTTCTATATGTTACTTGCTCTTTTATATTTGCAGATTTAAATATTCTGTCTTGGGTGATACCCCTGATGGGGTTCTTCTCAGAGGAGAAGTGGAGTAGGAAGTGGGGGATCATCTGCATGAGGGGGTACTAGGAGGAGATGAGGGGTTTGATATTGGGATATAAAGCAAGTAAATAAATAAATAATAGAAAATGAGATAAAATTCTATGTTTTGTTTGTTTAGTGTTTCCACTATTATGTGGCAAGGGGATTTCCTTTTCTGGCCCAGTTTATTTGTCTTCTGCATGTTTCTTTGTACCTTTATAGGCATCTCATTCTTTAGGTTACAAAAATTTTCTTCTATGATTTGTTGAAAATATTTTCTGGTACTTTGAGCTAGAATTCTTCTACTCCTACTGCTATTATTATTGTGTTTTGTTTTTTCATACTTTCACAGATTTTTTTTTTTTTGATGTATGTGACAGAAATATTTTAGATTTAACATACTCTTTGACAGATGTATCTTTTTTCTATTGTCTCTTCAATGCCTAATGATGAAAGAGGCGCTTTCATCTCTTGTATTCTGTTGATGATTTTTGCCCCTATAGTTCCTGTTAAATTACCTAGATAATTCATTTCCAAAATAAACTACCTGGAGATTCCATCTTTCACCTGTCAGAATGGATACAATCAATAACACAAGTGAGAGCTCATGCAGGTGAGGATGCAGACCAAACAACTCCACCTTTGGTAGTTGGAGTGAAAACTTGAACAGTTTCTGTGGAAATCAATTTGATCATTCTTCAGAAAATTGAGAATTGATCTACATCAAGACACAACTATGTTGGACATTTGCCCAAAAGATGTGCCACCTTCCACAAGTATATTTGCTTAACTCTGTTTATAGTGGCTTTATTCATAATAGCCAGAACCTGGGAACATCCTAGGTTCACCTTAAGAATGAAGATAGAAAGTGTGGTACATTTACACAACGTGATAGTCATCAGCAGGTTTTTTAAAAAGTAACATCATTAAATGTGTAGGCAAATGGATGTAACTAGAGAAAATCATCCTAACTGAATTAATCCAGACCAAGAAAGACAAACATGATATGTACTCATTTGTAAGTAGACATTAGCTATTAAGTAAATAATATTATGCTACAATTTACAAGCCCAGACAGGCTATATAACAAGCAGGTCTCTAGTGGAGGATGCATGTGTCTCTCGGGGAGTGGGAAATAGAATAGATTTTTTGGGTGCGCTGGGGTTCGATGGGTGTGGAAACAGGATGGATCAATTTAAGGAAGTAGAGATGAAAAGAGAATAAGGTTAGAGATGGCTGGAACTGGGATAAGTTGATGTGTAATGGTGAAACCTAGTGCATTGGAAACATCCTAGAACCTGTGAAGGTAACCCTAGTGAGGACTCCTAGTAATGGAAAATATGGGGCCTGAATAAAATATCTTCTGTAAGCCAAGAAGGCCTCCAATGGTGAGACTAGAATATTTACCTCACCAAAAGACTTTCAAAATATAACCTCTCATACTTGCAAGATGTGGTGGGGCAACTGTAACTCAGAGCTTGTGGGAGTTGCCACCCAATGACTGGACTAACTTGAGGCCCATATCATGAGAGGAAGCTCATACCTGACATTGCATTGTATGACCAAGAACTGGGAGCTAGATAGCCCAAATAGCTAGGGTAGAAGAAAACACATCTGGCCATGAAAAAGAATTGAAAGAATTGATTCCTAATGATATTCTGTACTCATAGATGAGTGCCGACCCCAAATATCATCAGAGTGTCTTGCTCAGGCAAATGATTGGAGCAGATGCAGAAACTGCAGTCAAACATGACCCAGATCTTTGGAAACCCTGAGGAATAGGGGGAGGAAAAAGTGTATGAGCCAGAGAGATTGAGGATTGAGAAGATTATGAGACAAAAAATTCCCCACAGAATCATCTTAAGGCTCATAGGGCCTAACAGAGACTGACTCAGCAATCACAGAAGCTGTGTTACACTGTTAGGTCATCTGCAAATATGTTTTATCAGTTTATCTTGGGTTTTTGTGGGACTCCTAAAAGTGAGAGTGGGGTTTCAATGATTCATGGCACCGTTATCCTCCTATTGGGTTGCCTCATTCAGCCTTGCTATGAGGATTTGCAAATAGTCTTATTACATCTTGTACTATTTTCATCTGATATCCTTGGGACAACTGCTGTTTTCTGACTGGAAACATCAAACAGTAGATCCGGAAGTGTTGCCAGGTGTGGGGATTTGGAGTAGTTAGAAGAGGGGAGGATGTAATTAAAACGAACTGTATGAAAGAAAAATAAAGAAAAAGAAATAAAAGACATTCTCGAGTGCTCCTTCTGAATGAGATCATGAAGTCTTGTTCTTTTATGCTTAGTTTATTTCCTTTATGTAGAATGAACTATAGTACTATCCAGGTTCTTATAAATACAGGGTTATATTAATTGTTATGATTCAGTATTATTTTGTATATACTCATTTATCTGTTGATCACTAAGCTATATTTGATTATTTTGGATTAGTGTTATATTAACATGAGAAGGGCTTAGATACAGTGTGATATTATGTCCTTTGGAGAAGCAATGAGCTTTGCAACTGCTTGATAATATTGTAGGTATATTTTTAAAATATAAATGGCACTTATACTCAATGGCTGTACTATTTTCACTCCAACTGACAGTTCAAAAAGAATTTCACATTTTTGAGCCATATCTTTTTAGCTTCTCTTTTTGTTGATAGCTATTCCACCAACAAAAAAGGGCTATTTTCCTTCTATTTAATTTATTTTTGGTGATATTGCACACTTAGTTACCTCTGTAAAAGTCATTTATGTCTTCATTGAGAAATGTGCAAATGGATTCTGATTTTAGATCTATTTGTAATATTTCTCTGATAAATGACTTGAACTATAGCTGTTGAAATTTAAAACCCATTGTATTTCATTTGCTATAAAATTCATTTAAAGCTCCAAGTTGGGCAAATCAGATAGCTCACTAGATAAAGCACTTGCATGTGTTTCATAGAACCTAAGTTTTATTCCAAAACCAATGGTTGGCAGGTCACAACTCCCTATAACTCAATTTCTTCTGACCTTCATGAATACCCCCCCACACACATGACCCTGTTAATGTACAGCCTAAACACACCAACAAACACACATACACAAGAATGTACATACACATAAAGTATTCACACACTATTTTAAAGATCCCAATAAACCTGTTATTTTGTGTTGATATTCAACGTTAACCACCAAACTATAGGTACATCTATTCTTCACTCTGGGTTTATAACCTGAGATTTGAGAACTTGATTTAGGCAAAATTATCTGATGCAATTTTCTGTGAACTACCTAAGAATGAACAACTCTCAAAAACTCCTGGTCAAGTATATCATAAATGTTATCTTAAGTTGGAGGCACAATGTAGTTAATTGTGACTGAGTAAACTATGTTCTGAAAAAAATGGGTTCTCCCTCAAAGTCAAAGTAATGATGTTACCCCAATTCAGTGCCACATGTACAGAACAACAGTAGACATTATATTTGTATAGAAATGCAGATTTTTCTTCCCAGTATACTTTTCTAGAAACACATAATATTGTAAAAGGCCTATATGTAGTTTTAGGCTTATCTTTCTGAAGTTATAACCT
Organism: Uromys caudimaculatus; assembly: GCA_028551405.1. Lineage (NCBI taxonomy): Eukaryota > Metazoa > Chordata > Mammalia > Rodentia > Muridae > Uromys > Uromys caudimaculatus. The sequence continues at coordinate 25,502 of JAPYYD010001517.1, read as the reverse complement.
TTAATTTCTCTAACCAATTACATAAAGGTCAGTGTTATATTTAACATGACATCCCTTTTTTGTGTGTGCAACAGTTTCTTCTGAGATCAAAACATTCCATTCTGCAGGCAAGCTCCTTAAACTATATGGAAAAAAAACAGAGCTCAAAATAGTTTCAGGAAGTCCTTGAAACTGGTCAGATTCTTTAGAATCTTTCATCCCAAGATTAAACAAGCCAATCTCCTGTGACTCAGTCTTAGACAAACCACTCTAAAAAGAAAATTCTGAGAAGAGAAAAACAGGCAACAGAACATTGCTGGCTTAGGTTGAGACTATCATGAGTCACTTGGAGGGGACATTCTTAAACATGCCTACAGGCTGTAAAGTATCCTTCAAGTTCTCAGCTTTTCTGAGCTTTTACATGTGCTTGAGTAGTCTTTGGAAATGCATCTCTCTTTGAGTCATTTCCCCTGCTATAACTAACCCATCACTCATATTCTCTACGTTAGCCCAGTAGCACTCAGATGACCAATATGAAATTTGTTGGTATAAATACTTTGATATCTCATGAGCCCCCTTTCTGTGATGAATAGACATATATGTAGCATCTTCCCAGAAAATAAATTGTTGCACAACTCACACTGTGAAACACTCTTTTATCTTTTAAACAATAATATGAGTGTTTTAAGTAGTTATTTTAACTAGGAGTTTCACAATAATCATCATGATGATTGAGGCTTTTTTAAAAGGGAAGGACAGGTTTATTCTGGCTTATGGTTAAGTTCCAGGACTTAAACATGGCAGGATGGGAGGCCAGAGGGTTATGCTGTATCTAGAGCTAGGAAGCAGAATGTGATCAGGAAGTAGAGTCTACCTGTAAAACCTCAAGGCTCACTTAAGTAATTCTTCCCATCCACCCTCAGTGATGTCCTATCTTCTCTAGTTTTTTTTTTTTTTATTTTGCTTTATGAATTTTAGTTTAATTCTGGCAAAATGAAACAACATATAGCTCCATTGTAAACTTCCCATAGAAGGTGATCTTTAAGTGAATTGTCTATTGAAAATAGAGGTCTGAAAACCTACAAGAATTCCACAGAATTTGCTTTTTAAAGTATTCATAAAACTTCCTTTAACCAAGGTCTGACTGAGTTGCTAATAAAAAAAAAAAAAAAAAAAAAACTGTATCTCATTATGCAAATGAGGTTTGTAGGCCAATTTTTTTTTCTGGAATTTATCCTGTATCATAAAAACCTTGTAAATTAAAAGAAAACCATGTTTCATGGCAGGCATATATCTACAATCCCAGCTACTAAGAAGGCCAAGACAATACAATCACATTTTTGAGACCTCCTGGGAAAATTAGTGATACCCTGTTTCAAAATGAAAAGAACAAAATCATAAGGCTGGTTAAATATAAATGCTATAGCTCTGATGGGAAGAAAGGCTTCCCCAATTGAAATAGTATAGCTCTGCTGAAAAGACTTCCCCATTAAAAGTGTTACAGTTATGAAGGGAAAGGAATTCTGCCATTTGGGAGCCAAGGATTACCACAAAATCACCGAGTAACACAAACTGCATAAAAGATTTATTGAAAGGGAAAACTCCAGAAGTATGGCTATAACAGCCCAGGTGAGAAGCAGCATAGAACTTAGCAACGAAACTTTAGAACTGTGTGAAAGCTATAACGATTCTGTCAAGCAAGTTATCCAGAGAAACACAACCATTAGAATAGAAACAGATATATATGCAAAACTTCAGTAGAGATGGTAAATACACAAATTTATTTTGTGAGGTTTGGTCAGTTGGAAACCTACAAGACAGGGCAAATAGAGTGAAATTGAAGCACTTTGTTATCATCCATTTGTAAGGCAACTCATTTTTATTTATTGTTTTTAAAATTTTAGAATATCTCAGAATGTCAACTTGCACTGAAGAAGGCACCTTTCCTTATTTGATGTCTCTTCATGATGAAACCTAATCAAATTAATAAGTATCTTCACAATCTCTAGATCAATATTTGATGAACACCTGGGCTTAATTACCTACTTTCATTGAAACAAAACATGACTGTATCATAACTGTTTTATATAGTACTTAAGTCACAAACAAAAGCAATTTGGCTGGGCTGCAGATATTTTATAACAGCTATTTACATTCATAAAAATGAATATCACTTGGTAAGCTTTAAAACACTTGCTTTATAAATATTACTCCTTTGGATATTATACATTAGTTAAAATATAGAAAAATATGTAGCAAATATATTAAGTATATTGAAATGATTTTCATAACATAGCTCTGTAAAACAAATATACAAAATATAGAATGAGTTTTACCTATAGGCAGCCCACATACATGATGAGATATACATAATCACAGAAATGTTTCTTTAATATGAAAGAGATATAGTTTAACTATTTTTCTAAATTGTAGAATAATACTGTTAATACTAACAAATAAATGTCCAAAGAGGGCAATAATTTTTAAAGTCTCTGTGTTTACGTAGAATCATTATTATAGGGATAATAAGTGATAGTTAGTAATGAAAATATGATATGTGGCAATGCTAGATTTGTTTCCAACATATGATAAAGTATGATTGAAATAACCACCATGTAACTCTAAGCCATTAAGGTGTTTCATCTATCTACATGAGAAAAGAAGAGAAAGTAGTAACCAGACAATTGATAACAAAAATACATTTTTTAAAAAAGAGACATACCCTAAGAATTCCCTATGCACATACAGCATGCACCTTTCGTCTGTGTTTTTCTCTGTGTGGGGAGTGATAACTTGTACTTTCCTTCTCAAACACTATAAGGGCACAGTAAAACACCAAGAGCATATCAGAGACATAGTAGTGCTCATTAGGAAATTTACATATGATTCCTACATAAATTTTTATAGCCTGCAGAAATTACTTGAAAAAGATTAACAGAAACTACTCATTACAAGCATAGGCACAGTGATCAGAATGACAGCTAGTTAGAATCAATTGCAACTCACCAGGGGATTGTAAAGGAATGAGGATTTTCATGTTCAAACTGTATCATGGAATATACCTGGGCTTAGCTTGAAATGATCCTTCACAAAATAATCACTTGTTTGAGTCAAAGAAGCTCTTAAAAACAAAGCTGGAGGGAGCTGAGAACTTGCTGTGAATGTAACAAAATAATGCAGTACACAACTACACTCCACAGAAAGGTTAGGCTAACAGGAAAGAGGAACCCAAATATCCAGTGACTCCATAGAAATACCTTGAGAGGAAACAAAGCAGTGCCTGGATTCCAGATATGAAAGTAGAAGGTTGACTATCAGTTGACAAGAGGAGACAGTAGCCAACTGCTGATAAATACTGTCAGCATCTTTTGATATTATTTCTGATTTTTATCTCTCCTTGACTATGAACTAAACAAAAGTATCCTTTTAATAAAAGATAGATGTGAAAAGACAAAGTATGATGGAACTTGTGCTCACTTCCCCATTATGAAAGCATAGATCAGACTAGAATACTAAAAAGAACAAAAGTTTGGTATCTGCAGACTGGATGGATTCTCAGGTGGAATGGTCCCTGGATGGCCCTATCTTCAGTCTGCTCCATTTTTTTGTCCCTGTCTTTCTTTTGGACAGGAAATGTTCTGGGTTAAAACCTTGAGATAGATGGGTGACCCCATCCCTTAACTGTGGGGCTATGCCTATCTACTGAAGATCATCTCTTCAGGTTCTATTTCTTTTTCGCCCCTTTGCTGTGCATTTTGGTTAAAGTCATCCCTGTTGGGTCCTGGGAGCCTTTCACTTCCCTGGTGTCTGGGACCCTCCAGTGGCTACCCCTAGTTCCTCATCACCCACTGCTACATATTTTTATTCAGTTTCTTGACCCTCTGTACCTCTCTCCTGTCCCCTCCAATACCTGATCCTACTTCCCCTTCCCCCCTCCTAATCTCACAACCAAGTTCCCACCTCCTTCCACCTCTCATGATCATCCTGATTTCCCTCTCTATGCAGGACTGAAGCATCCACACTCTGGTCTTCCTTCCTCCTAAGCACCATATGGTTTATGGGTTGTATCATGAGCATTCTGAGCTTTTGGGCTAATATCCACTTATCAGTGAGTACAGACCATATGTGTTCTTTTGTGTCTGGGATACTTCACTCAGGTTGATATTTTCTAGTTTCATACATTTGCCTGTGAGTTTCATTGCTTATAGGAGCCTGATGTGACTGTTCCCTGGGAGGTTCTGCCAACACTGATCAGTGCAGATGCAGATGCTCACAGACAACCATTAGACTGAGCTTGGGGACCCCAGTGGGGGAAATGGAGGAAATGGAGGAAGGACTGGAGAAGCTGAGGGGGATTTTAAACCCACAGGAAGAACAATGTCCATTGGCCAGACCACTCAGAGCTCCCAGGGACTAGACCACCAACCAATAAGTGCACATGGAGGGATCCATGGCCCCAGATATATATGTAGCAGAGGATGGCCTATCTAATATCAATGGGAGGGGAGGCTTTTAGCCTGTGGAGGTTTGATGCCCTAGTGTAGGGGGATACTGGAGCAGTGGGGCAGGAGTGGGTGAGTGGATGAGTGCCCTCATAGAGGCAAAGGGGAAGGGGAGAGGGCAGATGCTTTAGGGAGGGTTGTGGAGGGGTAACTGGGAAGAGAGATATCATTTGGATGTAAAGGAACGGAATGATTCATTAAAAAAAAAAAAAAAGAAAAGCAACGTCACTATGAACGCTTAGCTGCCACAAGCCAGTTATCCCTGTGGTAACTTTTCTGACACCTCCTGCTTAAAACCCAAAAGATCAGAAGGATCGTGAGGCCCTGCTTTCATGGTCTGTATTCGTACTGAAAATCAAGATCAAGCTAGCTTTTGCCCTTCTGCTCCATGGGAGGTTTCTGTCCTCCCTGAGCTTGCCTTAGGACATCTGCATTACTGTGTGACAGGTGTACCACCCCAGTCAAACTCCCCACCTGGCACTGTCCCCTGAACAGTGGTCTCGGGAGCAGGGGAGAGAGGGCGAGGTCGGGAAGTAGTGGACCTCTGGCGGCGGGGGTCGCTCTCTTCTGCCAGCTCCCGTTCATGCATGGCGCGTGTCCCGGGAGTAAGGCAGGAAGGGCCCGGCGTTCCCTTTCCCCCTCTTGTTTTTTTTTTTTCCTCCCTCTTCCTGCGGTAGACCAGTACTCCCGATGGTACTTGGCCTCTTTTTCCCCTCCAGTTCTCAGAGGTCGACCAGATGTCCGAATACCCTTCCTCATTCTTCCCCCCACCCCCACATGGTTGACCAGATGTCCGATCTGCGATCTGGACTCCTTTTATATATATATATATATATATATATATATATATATATATATATATATATATATATATATATATAATATAATGTGTGTGTGTGTGTGTGTGTGTGTGTGTTTGTATGGATATGCACACACAAACACACATTTCCCTTTAAAATACTAGGTCGACCAGTTGTCCTTTTCATTAAAAGACAAGAAAATAAATCCTTCGTAGGTGGACCACTGATCTAATTTTAAATCATCCCTTTAATGAGTACAATACAGGAGTTCCACCAGCAAACATTAATAAATAAATAGATAATTAAATAGATGGGTAAATAGAAATAGAAACAGAGAGATGACAGTTAAACTTTAAAAAAAAAAAAAAAATGAGGTCGACCAGTGGTCTTTTTTCAAAGATGCTCATTAAGAAAAGAGGTCAGTGAGTTGTGGACTCTTTTGTCTTCTCTTCTCTTCTCTTCTCTTCTCTTCTCTTCTCTTCTCTTCTCTTCTTTTTTTCCCCCTTCCACTTTTTATTTATTTATTTATTTTTTATTTTTTTTTGGTTTTTCGAGACAGGGTTTCTCTGTGTAGCCCTGACTGTCCTGACCTCGAACTCAGAAATCCGCCTGCCTCTGCCTCCCAAGTGCTGGGATTAAAGGTGTGCGCCACCACTGCCCGGCCCCCTTCCACTTTTTAAAAATGAGAGGGTCATGCTGGAGAGATGGCTCAGCGGTTCAGAGCACTGACTGCTCTCCCAGAGGTCCTGAGTTCAATTCCCAGCTTGCCTGCTTGCTTGACTTGACATGGTTTTCCCTTTCTGCCCTTTGAGAATCAAAAGGGAGGCCAGAACCAGTCTTTTCCTTGATGAAGCACCATGCACTGCCAATACGTACCAGTCCATTTGGACTGACTGCCTTCCATCCCAAGGCACGGATCACAGCAGCATGGAAAGACCTCCCTCCCTCCCTCTTGACCCATTTATCTTCTTCCATCTTACACTCAATAAAATAGATAAATGAAAAAAAAAAAGAACAAACGTTTGCAAAGTTGGTTTAACAAGCCTTATTAAGGCAGAGAGCTAAAGGTGATGGCAGTGTGCAAATCTGTGTGTACAAATTGCTTTGATATAAAGTATTCATTATAACTTCAGCAAAATACAAAATTATTTTGAGTAAATTCATTTAGTGTACTGGTACAATTTGAATAGTTTACTAGGTGAGTATTATTACAAAGACCATTGAAATAATTTAAAGCTTATTATATTCAACATGACATAATGGTTTTGTTTTTGTTTTTTATATTGCCTGTGACATATTACCATTATTTTGGGGGTAAAGCTATAAGTTTTCTTGTTGATTTATTCATGAGACAACACATTGCATTTGAACATAATAATGCATTTTGATAAAATTTAGATATACTACATAGGAAGGATGATACTATTTCAATATGAATAACTCATGTTATATCACAAAATCACACTGCAAAAAAATATTGCCAGTGTTACTTCATGAACTATTTATTTGCGATGTATTTTTCATAACTTTCCAAACATTCCATAATTATTCAACTGTAAATAGGTAACATATGCATTCATTTGGCAGATTCTTTATGTTTAACTTGAAGCTCTTCGTTCTTCATGTAATATTTAATATAAGACATTCAGTTTTATCTTTGAGAAGAAATAGAAATACATCATTAGACTTACTCTATTGTATAGCTTCAACTTCAAATCTGGATATTCATTTTTATAAAAGAAAGAGAGTGATTAAAATTAAAATAACCTCAGATAGTCAGTTATAAAATACCATGTAAGTGTAAATATATGTTCATTTTAATGAACAATATGCTGGGAAATTTTCTTAATATTGTGTGATTAATAATTAATTCTGCTTTTTTTACTGCTAATCACATTTTATTTCCATTTCTTACAAGGTTTAAGAGTATTAAGAGTCAGGTATTTTGAATTAACCAAATAGATAAAGATAATTGAAAACTAGTGGAAAAATATAATCTGATTAAATAATATTTGAATTGAAGAAAAATTATAAATCATGCACAAATACTTTAAAATGTTTGCTAATATAAGAAATATTGAAAAAGTTTGCAAATTTTTTAACCTAAACATATAAGTGCCATGAAAACTGGAAATTGCAGTCGATTTATAGTGAATATTTGTCTTAGTAAGTTTACTATTAATCTTTCTCTTATCTTTCCTCAAAGAAAAATGTCATATTATATTAGAGTAGCTATAATTTAGGGAAAAGAGTAATCAGATTTTGGGACTACTTGTCACTGACTCCAAACTGACATTGCTTCTGGAATATCTGAATAAGCATTGCTCCCTAATCTTAAAGTGGGTGTTATGAATGTCACTTGAATCAGTTGAATTTTAACCAAGTCTGGTTTGTGGTGGGTCCCTGTTACGGTCATCTATTCATTTCTCTAATCTCATAATGTGCAACTGTAACAAACAAACTCAGAAGTCACCTAAAACTTCCACCTCATTTCCTAACTTGTTAAAGGAAAGCTTTTATAGAAGGAAAGGCCAAATGAAGCCACTAGTGATGACTATCAGGAAAACTCAACGAAAATTAATATCTCATCACTAGAGGGATCAAAGAGGTTTTTGCCAATATTAAGGAAAGATGAAAGAGTGGAAGTTTCTAAATATCTCTCTTTATCTATCCTAGTTGTCCTGTTCAGAAGACAGATGGATCATAAATAATGACTGTTGATTATCAAAAATTAAATCAAGTTGTTACTGCAATTGCAGTTGCTGTAGCAGATGAGGCTTCTGTATGTGAACTTATTAATAAATTTTCAGGTACCTAGTATGCTATTTATAGGTTCAGCCTGCTGTGTTGTCTTTCAGGATGTTGGGCCATATGATCCAGTGAATGTGGTGGTATGTGAATTATCAGTGGTAGTTATAAAAGCTGTTTGAAGCACTTGGCAAGCTCCCATGTAAAACACAACAAAGGTTCTTGGATATACCATTCTCTGAAGACAAATATTAACTCTTTGGGTAAAAGTCTTTAGTTTACAATTAGGTTTTAATGAAAATTGGACACTTGATAATGAACTACTATTAAGTTATCATGAGACATGAGCTTCTTATTATGAGGCACATGTTACATTTGTACTAGGTGATAGAGTTGGGCTTGCACACCAGCAGACCTTCATCAGGTAGAAGTGTGCATATGGGATGAAGTCTGGGGGATGAGCACTAATACAAGTATCTTTCCATTCTTTTACAAATACATCTTTTAGGAAAATGGAAAAACACATATGATAACACATGTACACATATATAAGAACACACGCACATGGATGCACATTCAAACAAATAAAACATTAAATGTTTTATTCATATTGTATACATCTTTAAATGTCTGAAAGAGTATGTTTAACAGAGTAATATATGTTTTTAAGTTATTATTCATTATATAAAATTAATAGGTAAAAACAAAATGTCAAAATTAGTAATTGGGCTTACACTTAGCAACATTAGATATAGAAAGAGATCTGTTGACATTTAGTACACTCAATGACTTAACATTATATTAGGCTATTAAAATATGGAACAAAACGTCACTGTTTAAAGACATTGAGAAAACTACAAAATTCCAAACATCAATTCTTTGATAGGAAAGAATTCTATTTAGATTTCACTAGTAATTTTTCAGATTGAAATAATGTGTCACTGAATGGCACAGACTGCCTTCATACTTGAAGTGATCTTTGTACCTTAACTATCTGTGTAATGGGTGTGCTGGTTTAAGATTTCATGTTTCAAGATGTTATAGTGTTTACTTTGCATTTTTTCATATATGTCCATTAAGAATTACTATATGGAAATATGTCACTTAAAATGCATATGGTACTATGAAATATATCTATGCATTGTTTCTTTTCACCCTCTCTTAGGTATATATATGTAAAATGTATGAAGGCAGTTGAAAATTCTCTATGTAATTGTTTCTATTTTTCATGATCTTTATAATGTTTGCTTCTCTTTCTATATTAGAATACTTTTGCTAGCAGCACAATATTAATTTTTATATATTACACATAAATGATTAAATGTGGCTATACTGGCTAGTTTTGTGTGTCAACTTGACACAAGCTGGAGTTATCACAAAGAAAAGAGTTTCAGTTGAGAAAATGCCTCCATGAGATCCAGCTATAAGGCATTTTCTCAATTAGTGATCAAAGGGGGAGGGCCCCTTGTGGGTGGTACCATCTGTGGGCTGGTAGTCTTGAGTTCTATAAGAAAGGCAGCTGAGCAAGCCAGGGGAAGCAATCCAGTAAGCAGCATTTCTCCATGGTCTCTGCATCAGCTCTTGCTCCTTGACCTGCCTGAGTTCCAGTCCTGACTTCCTTTGGTGATGAACAGCAGCATGGAAATGTAAACTCAATAAACCCTTTCCTCCCCAACTTGCACCTTGGTCATGATGCTTGTGCAGGAATAGAAAACCTGACTAAGACAGTGACTATATAAATTTAGCAACATTTTAGATATGTATGATTATCATTGCATATTTTTTCATGTAATATTTTTCACTATGAATATTTTAACTCATTTATTTCTTCTGTAACAATAATTCATTTACTTAATTATTGCTTATGATAAAGTTTAGCACTGCAGGGTATTTGATCACACTGTGTTCCATGAGATTAAGTTATTTACTGAAAAAAAATGTTTCTAGCTGTGGCATAGCTCAGCCCTTAGCACCCTCTTTTATTCCCTCTAGCTAAAATACAGACACACTCTTAGTATACACCTTTAATTCCAAACAATGAAGGTAAAGTTAGTTTGTAGAAGGAAGCACCCAGGTTTGAAAGTGATGTCTAATTGACTGAGAGACAAAGTAACAAATCAGAGAAAGAATTGTCAAAATCGAACATGCCTAACTCTCACAAGTAGGGAGAGGAAAGGGAAGCATATAAGAGAGCAGTCCAGAAAGAAAAGAGAAACGGAGGAGGCAGTATTACCAGGACAAGTGTACAAACACAGGACACAGAGAAAGAACAAGCTATTCATAAATGAAGACAGGCAGAACAAGTAAGAGAATAAGGAGCAAGAAGATTCAAAACTATTGCAAGTGTTAGTTTGAGGTCAAGCAGACCAATTCAGGAGAAGCCAAGAGATAGCAAGATTGAATCACTCATCTTAGAGAGGCATTTGAGGCAGAATAGCTCAGTTGAACTAGTCAGTAAGAAATCAGGAAGAACTGGAAAGGGTGATCTTAATCAACAGTAAGTCTCAGAGGCTAAATACATTCTAGGCCTAGAATAGATTGTAAGGAGAATAGAAGCTTCCATGACTAGGACTAGGTTAGCCTCCATGAAAACATTTATATAAGATGTATAAAAATTAAAATTACAGTCTGGAAGTAGAACTCCTTGATTAAAAATATCTAACAATATTAAGAATTTTTATTACTAGAAAAAAATTATTTCAAAAATATTTTACCATATCACACTGAAAAAGTACAGTAAAGTATATTGATACTATATTCTTGTTTTCCACAAGTGCCAGGGAAGTGAATTTATTCTATTTGTTTGAGAGATTTCCTTGATGTATGTAATGCTGATTTACCTTTCACATACACGCTCACAAACACACACACACACACACACTCACAAACACACACACACACACACACACACACACACACACACACACACACACACTGCAAAATCTTACTTAAAACTTAATCATTTTTACTAAGCATTCAGATACCATGAGAACTTTATTACAAGCATAAGGTATCCCCCTAGCCATTTTCAGTAAAAAAATATCGAATTTTTGAGGTCTGCCCCACTTCCCAGCCCCAGCATAGCTGTAGCCATTTTGTTCCATGCCTGCCAGCCATTGACACAGAAAAATAACCTGACTAAGAGTGAGGTTATGTGCCGTATATTCTGAGGTTTTTTAATCTTAAGAAATTCCACAAAGCTTTATTATGTAGGACCCATCAAATAAAATGTTAATATGAATTGTTATATCTAAAATGACTTGAGCCAGAGCTTACCACCAAGCAGCACTTCCTGCACATGTGTATAAGTTCATTGTGGGTTTTTTGGTTTTGTTTTCTTTATAAACTGACAGAGAAAGTTGTTCATCAAAGCCTCAGCTGTGTCTCTGATTGATCAGGATTAAAGTGTGTTTTCAATAAGCCATGCTTATCTGATTGAGTTACATGTTTGTATGGTTTACAAGCTTGTATAGATTTCATTGGTTTTAATATCAACAAATTCAACTGGATAAACTACATTACTGAACTAAAGTACATAAGCAAAACATAACATTAGAAGGAAGGAAGTTATTAAAATTCTAGTTTTAAAAAGAAGGAGGGAGCTCACTTTCCTTGAGGCCATCCCTTCACTACAGGCTGTAGGAACCCAGGTAAGGCCCTGCTCCATGCCCTATGCCCTATGCTTGTCAACTCCCCATAAAGCTACCTAAGGGCCATGAGCTCCACCCTATCCCATGGATATTGTTTTCTGGTCCATAATCAGCCTGCTTTCCTGGAAGCCATACCAATTCTATGGAACCCAGAGGCAATGTTGGCACCCAAAACTTTAGAGGTCATGTAATGTCAAAATAACACCATTTGATACACCCTACTGGACATGCAGAACCCCAGGAAATCAGTCCAGAAAACCAGAGAGGAAACAGAAATCAAAGGGAAAAAAAGTCAAAATAATACCAGTCTAACAGAGATAAACTCATAAATCAGCACCTAAACATATAATAACCCCAAAACTCAGATGAATAGAAACCAGGTAAAGAACATAACCAACAATGTCCAGTGGGATACTGCACATCCAGAGCCCACCTAACCATTTGAGAAAGCCCTGGATATTCCAACATAGCTGAAACAGTAAAAAACGCCCGTAAATACAAACTTATGAGGATAATAGAGGCCTTTATAGAGAAAAGAATAAATCCCTTTAAGAAATAGAGAAAAATACAATCAAACTGATGAAAGAAATGAATGAAAATTATTCACAACCTGAAAATGGAAATGTTAGGAATAAAGAAAACACAAATAGGCCAATCCTGCAGGTGGAAAATACAGGTAATCAAACAGGAATATTTGATGTAAACATCACCAACAGAATACAAGAGGTATAGTAGAGTATCTCAAACATAGAAGATATAATAGAAGAAATTGATACATCCATCAAAGGAAATGGTTAATACAAAAAGTTCATGACAAAAAACAAAACAAAGCAACAACAACAACAACAAACCCAAATCCTACATATTTGGTACCTAGAAAATGACCAAAGATAAGAATAAGAGGAATAGAGAGAGTATATTTTCAGCTCAAAGACATAGAAAATATTTTCAACAAAATCATAGAAGAAAATGTTCCACAAAAAAAGAAAGAATTTCCTATAAATATACAAGAATCTTACAGAACTCCAAATAGATTAGAACAGAAAAAAAATCCTTCCACAACACAATAATTAAAGTATTAAAGGTAGAAGAAAAAAAGAATAATATTAAAAGCTGCAAGAGGGAATATCTGAATATCTACGCAAAGACATATTATAAAAGAAACATTAATACAACTTAAATCACACATCAAACCTCCATACATTAACAGTGTAATACTTCAACATGCTGTTTTCCCCAATGGAAAGGTAATTCAGACAGAAAATATACAGAGAAATATTGGAACTAACATATATCTACAGAACATTTAACCCAAACACAAAAGAAGATACCTTCTCAGCACCTCACAGAACCTTCTCAAAAAGTAACAATATAGTTGGTCACAAAGTAAATATTAAATTTAAACAATAATCTTCATATTATCATATCTCTATCCATATCATGTACTGAAGCCTGACTTCAACAACAACAGATACAACACATAGTCTCAAAATTCATGAAAACTGAGCATCTCGACTCAATGACCATTGGTTAGAGAAAGAAATAAAGAAAGTCATTAAAGACTTTCTAGACTTCAATGAAAATAAATGCACAGCATTCACATATTGCCATGACACGACAAAAGCAGGAAAGTTCAGAGGACTAAGTATATTCATAAAGAAATTAATTAGATCTCATACTAGCAACATAACAATACATGTGAAAGCTCTATAACAAATCAAAAGCAAAACAAAACAAAACAGAGTAACAAAACAAAACAGAAAAAAGAGAAATATAACCAAGACATGTAACTGACAGGAAATAATGAAAACTCAAGCTTGAAATCAGTAAAATAAGTACAAAGAGAACAATACAAGAGTCAAGAAAATGAAGTTTCTTTGACAAAAACAATATAGACATATCCTTATTTAGTCAAATGAATTAAAAGGCAGAGAGATACTTTTCAAATGAACAAAATCAAAAATAAATAGAGGGACTTAACAAGAGACACATGGAATGCAGAACAAACATTAGATCTTACTTCAACTTGTACTCTACAAAATTGGAAAACTAAAAGAAATGGAAATTTTTCTTGATAGACACCAGTATCAAAGTTAAATTGTGACCATATAAACAATACAAATAGATCTGCAACGTCTAATAAATAGAAGCAGTCATTAAAATTTCCCTCCAATCAAAACAAAACAAACTAACAAACAACAATAACAAAAAACCCAAGTCAAGGCAAGGGTTTATAGTGCAGAATTATACAAGACTTTCAAAGAAAAACTAATATCAATACTCCTCAAATTATTCCACAAAAAAAGAAATAAAATGAACATTGGCAAATTCATTTTACAAGGCCAGTTAACCTAATACCCAAACCACAAAATGATTCAAAAAGAAAGAGAACAACAAAGTTTCCTCATGAATATTATTGTAAAAATACTCAATAAAGTATTAGCAAACTGAATGCAAGAACACCCCAAAACACCGCCCACCATGATCAAGTAGGCTTCATCCCAGAGATACATAAATGGTTCAACATATGAAAATATATCAATGTAATCTAACATATATACAAACTGAAAGAAAAAGAACCCTGTGGTCATGATAAAGAATTCCAGTATGTTTATCATGATCCCTGATTTCAAGCTATATTACAGAGAAATAGTAGAAAAATTTGCATGGCATTGATATAAAAAGCAGAAAGGTTGATCAACTGAATCAAATTGAAAACCCAGAAGTAAATCCACATACCTATGTACAATTGAATTTTTACAAAGCAGTCAAAATTATACAGTAAAAAAAGAAAGCATCGTCAACAAATGATTCAGTTCTAAATGCCTGTAGAAGAATACAAATATATATATATATATATATATATCCTGCACAAATGGAAAAGAAGGAGAAAAGCCTTAAAGTCATTGGCACAGAAGACAGCATTTTGAGTAGCATATCATTAACTCAGGCACTAAAAATCAACAATTAAAAAATGGAACCTCATGAGACTGAAAAATTCCTGAAAGCCAAAGGACAACATCAATAGGATGAAATGGCAGCCTGTAGAAAAGGAAAAGATCTGCTTCATAAAAATGACTCTGACATTTGATTTTACACTTGTATGAATGATTAAGATCAAAAATTCATGTAACAGTACTGTCTGGCAAGTAATGTGGAGCAAGGGCAACACCCCTCCATTGCTGGTGGGAGTTCAAGCATGTACAGACATTTTGAATATAAACTTGGCTGTTTTACAGAAAACTGTGAATAGATCTACCTCTAAATCCAGCCATACAATTCTTACGCAAATACTCAAATGATGCACCACCATACCACAAGGATACTTGCTCAGCTATATTCAAAACAGGTTTATATTTAATAGCCAGAAACTGGAAATAACCTAACTGTCCCTAAACCAATGAATGGATAAACAAAATGTGGTACATTACACAATGAAGTTTCCTCAGCTATTAAAAACAATCGCATCATAAAATTTGCAGGCAAATGGATATAACTAGCAAAGATCATCTTCTGCAGGTAACCCAAACCCAGAAAGACAAATTGGTATATCCTCACTTACAAGTGAATATTAGCTGTAAAGTAACCAATGAAGCTAAGTAACAAGTAGTGCTCACGGGAAATGTATGAATCTCACTGAGCAGGGAAATAGAATAGACTTTGTGGGAGGATCAGGGCAGGTTCTTGGCTGAGACAATGGGGGTGTGTTTCAGAACTAATATCCAGTTGTGGGAGGAAAGAGGGAAAGAGTGTGGTGGGAGACAATTGGAACCAGTGGTGCATCTCTGGGATGAGCTATAAACTTAGGGCGATGAAAACTTTCAGATATCTATACCGTTGACAGTAGCTAATACTACTAGAAATGGAGGATATGTCTTGAACTAGCAATTTCCTGTCACTAGGCAAGACTTCCAACTGAGAGATGGGAACAAAAACCCAGATACAAAATTTTTGACCCATAATTTTTCCTGCTTACAAGATATCAGTAGAGCAGAAAATGAGGGAATGGTCAACTGGCAGGAGCCTGATGACTCTCCAGGGCAAGATGCATGAATGTTCTGTGAATTACCTCTGTGAAGCAAGGTCCCTTGGAGTTTTTCTCCTATTTGTCAAGGCCAGTGAGAATGATAACTAGAACAACTGTGTCAGTTTTTTGGAGACCAATCCCTTTAGAAATGGAGCCATGATTTCTGATAATTCAAACTTAAAGTAAAGGCATGCATGACTAAGACCTCTAAAGAACATCTGTCACTGGATGGTCTCAAAATTGATAGGAGTATATGAGGATAAGAGAAGGGGCTTGGAAATGTTGACTACTTCTTCTGAGGACTGAAATACACCAGTGCAATGAGGAGAGAAAATTCAAAACTTACTTAGAGAAGGTAGGGCTTAAAGAGATAGGGTCTAAAGATCAACAGTAAAAAGTTCTTTCTGAAGACAAATTAGTTTATTGTTTGAATAAGTTAGTATGTGAAATTTACTATGCTCTTAAAAGAATATAGGTTGGATAGATTCATCTTTGCCTTAGGTAAGGGCTTATACAAAAGGGAGAAACAGTATGAGTTGGTGGAACACTATTAATTGTTAGTTTCTGCTCTTTATAGAAAAGTGGTATGGAACAAGGCTATACTGTATGATTGAGACATACTATGGCATAAAGACAACTTATTATGCTGTGATCATATTGAATTAGTAGGTGATAAAATACAAAGGTTGTGTTCCAGTTGAAAGTTTGTTTGGATTCTAATTGTCTTTTATTTTGAAACCTCATGTCTGCTGCTGGCCTGTGAACAAACTAGAATGCCTAGCTAGATATAATCATTTGGCTTGCAATACAATACTTAAATCATTTTGGCTTGCAATATTCAGATGTACTTAGCTATGACATAATCATTTGGATTGTAATACTATACTGCTTAGATGTGGGGAAAGGTTAATCACTGACTACAAGGAAATAAGGGGAACTTAAAATGAATTTCAATAAGTACTTGCTGAGATTCTTGGACAATTATTAAGGACAATTTGAAATGGTATGTGTTTGGATATTCTGAAATTCTGTATAAATAAAGACAGCATGAACTATTCAGGGCTACTTGCATCAATGACAACAAGTGGTCAGAGTCCTCCTTTTTTGCTGATTCCACATCTCTGTTCTGGGTTACTGAACTCACCAGACAAGGACTCCAGCAGGCAACTATTGACTAATTTAGCATGAGAGCCATGTCTTGAATGGGAGCCCACCATTGACATTGTCAATGATATTCTGTTGTACTTCCAAACAGAAGCATGACATAAATGTCATCAGAAAGGCTTCACCCTGCAACTGATGGAAAAGGATTTAGAGACCCCACAGCCTAATATTAGGCAGACCTTGGGTAGAAGAGGGGCAGCAAAGATTGTAGGAACCAGAGGATTTAAAGACACGACAAGAAAACCTACAGAATCAACTAACCTGGGACCATAAGGGACCACAGTAACTGAACGACCAAACAGGGAGCATGCATGGGACTGCCATAGGCCCTCTGTACATATGTAAAACTTGTACTACTTGGTCTTCATGTGGAATCCTTAACAGAGGTAGTAGGGGCTGTCTCTGCTTTTGTTGCCTGCCTTTGGGACCCTTTCCTCATAACAGGGCTGCCTCTTCTAGTCTCAATAGATTCTTACTGCAACTTGATATGCCAAGGCTGGGTTGATGTCCATAGGAGGCCTCCTCTTTTATGAAGATTAATGGAGGAGCAGTGAATTCAGGGGCAGTAAGGTAGCAACGACATGGCGGCTCACAGTGGTCTGTAACTCCTGTTCCAGGGATTTGACTTCCTCACACATACAGGCAAAACACCAACGTACATAAAATATAAGTAAATTATTTTTCAAAAGAAGGAAGAAAAAATTTTGGTTCTTTTTTTTTTTTTCTTTTTTTTTCTTTTTTTTTTTTTGCCAGAACAGTCTGATTTTCAGGTACATTTATCTGTAATGACATGGGAAGATTCAATAACAGTTCTTGCTATACATTTGTCCAGTTATTTAGAAACTAAGAATCAGTTATTAAAGCATTTAGAAAGAAGTCTGTGAAAAATATACTGAATTGGCTGCTAAGTCCTCTCCCAGAAACAATTATAATGTAATTTTTTAACATTATGTTTAAAGCTTAAGTTGATAATTTTCACTCAAAGCAGTCCTGGGTGGTCACTGTCCTACAACTAGATGAAGCAAACATTTGGGGAAGGAGTTGTTTAGAGATAAATTGCTTTTGACTTTGATAGAAATTGCTTCGGAAAAATCACCCATAGGCAATACATAGAAGGACCACAGTCATGATCGAGGCAGAGGAAATGCAAATGAGAGAAATATGCAAAAGATAGTAAAGAAGGATTTGATTTTTTAATGAAGTATAATCTCTTGATTGCAGCCAACATTTTCATTTTTATAGAAGGACATAAAGAATTTCAGATATAAAGACTTGTGAAGTGAGATATCTATTCATAGACCTAGTAATAAAAAGCCATCAAGAAAAGATTAGTTTGTGAGATAGTCTTGTTATCAATTGTAAAAATAAAATGTAGAATCAGACCAGCCTGTAGAAAAGATAGAAATATGAGAATAATTCATACTTTGTTAAACAGTGGAAGAAAAACTGGTAACATATAAATATTTTGTTATATTTTGATTAAGTAGTTTTACTTTATTGTAATTACTTTACAAATAAAACCATCCAGCAGCTCTAAGGTAGTCAATCAAACAACATGGCCAATGTCATTCTCTACATGTCAGCAAACTTCTTTGCAGTTAGAATAACAGTACTACAGCCATAGAGGTTTCAAGATTTCTTATCAATTACATTTTTATATACTTATTTGAGATTTTTAAAAAGTAAGAACAATCTATGACACATTTAAAACTAGAAAAGCAATTAGTTGTACATTTTCATTCATGACTTCCTCTCTTTTTTGCCTATAATTCATATTTCCTTATCAACTAATATTTATTTGGCCTTCTTTCTAAATGTTTCATTTTATGCTTACTTACATCTATTATATATTTATATGTATACATTATAGACTCGGATCCACATATGATGGAGAATATTTAATTTCTTTCTTTTTGTTATTGTGACACCTCATTATAATATACTTTTCAAGTCCATCTATTCCTTGCAAATTTTGTTTCAGTTTTTCTTATGGACAAATAGAATTTATATGTATGTATATATTTAGTATTTTTGCAAGTGTTGGTTTAAAAGTTTATCTTTAAAAATTTGCCATTTTTCACATTTGGATTTAACAGAATTTCATTGATTTTATGCAGACATTACAGTTGGGATGAAAAGAATTCTGACATATAGCAGAGTTTATAAAATGCAAGTAGTGAAAATTATATATTTTCAAATGAGTAATTTATTTGGTAGAGTACTTGTGAATTACAAATGAAGCTCTGAATTTGATCCTTAGCCAAGAAGCTATTTCCAAATAATAGCTGCTGGGAGAGGAAAAATCAGTTTTCTTCAGTGAAGTGACAATGTTACATCAAATACATTCTAATAAAACCCACGTGCTAAGGAGTGGTTGGCTGACACATATTAACTCCATGGTTTATTTCTTTTACATTTTTTAGGGAACGTACAGGATGTTGGGAAATTCTGGAAATTATATTCCTGACATAAGTACAGGAGCTGGGGTACTTTCTGACTACTGCCCCTCCTATATGCTGGGGTTTTTCCCTGGTTTGAATTTGTGTAGACTTTGTATATGCTGTCATAATCTATGAGTTCATATGTATCTCTTGCTTGTAATGTCTGGTCTGGAAAATGCTTTCTCCTTAAAATTTTCCACCAGCACGGCATCCTGCAATCTATTTGTCCCACCTTCCATATAGATCTATGAACCTTGATGGGAGAAGACTGATAAGGACATCCCAATCAAAATAAACACTCTAAAAGTCTCTCCCTCAATAAATGTTGTCTACTTTGGAGTCTTTGTGATAATTACCATCTACTGTAAAAAATAAAAACGCTTTCTAAGATTTGTTTTAATTAAAATAAATACATGAGTGTAGCGATCTCATTAGGAGTCATTTCATATTTTTCCATCTCCTCTCCAGCATCTTTTGTCATTTGTTTTATAAGTCTTATCCTCTGGGACAGGGAAAGTTGAAATCTCAAAGTAATTTTAATATGCTTCTCCCTGATTGCTAAGAATATTGAAGGGTTTGTCATTGATTCAAGTTTCATTTTTAAGTACTTCTTCTTTTATTTTATGCCCCATTTTAGTTAGTTTATTTAAGTTATTAATATTATTTTTTAATTCCTTGGATACTTTATATATTTAGCAGATGTGTAATTGATAAATATGTTTCTCAATCTATAGAATATCTCTTTTTGTTAATGATAATGTCCTTTACTATACATAGCATTTTACTTTTATGAAGTAAAACTTATTGGCTAAGCATATTGACATTTAAATCTATGGGCAACCAAGCAGGACATACATATGAGCTCTACCAGGGACTTTCCAGAGGGTCAGGTGACTGTCAGTACATCCTGAGAATTTTTTACTCAAGAATATTCCTGTGGGTGGAGAATGGAACTTGGCCTAGCCTTGACCCCAGGTGGGAGAAGGAAGTTATAAGGAGGATGTGGGAATGGAAAGAGCCCTTAAAATCCCTCATTCCCCCCTTTTTCTTGTACAAGCTCCAATCCTGGAGCTATACTCAGGGTTCTTGTGTAACTAACTCATATTCTTCAGTGCCTATCCTCAGGGTCTCATATTGTTGGCAAAGGACCATCAGCTACACTGCTTCCGTTCTCTCTTTTATGAGGGCTATAAGCTTGTTCAATATGCAGGGTCAATAGATCAACAATAGCTGGAGAACAATTAGGGTCCTAACAAGGTGGATATGAGGATGGTGAACCAAGGAGAGGAGTTAAACAAAGACTGGAACTCTCCCTGACTCTATTCCCTTTCTCTCTTTCAATTGGCTAGACATTCTCTCACCTTGGCCATTGAATCCTTAACTATCCCTGGAATGGTCTCCAGTATGTGATTCCCAATGTTTCACACTCCTAGGTAGCACAGAAAAAGTGTTAGCTGCCCCCCCACACACACACACTGATGAGCCTGCTGCCGGCTTCTCCCATCTTGGGGACATACATATATGGGGGTCTCTTAGAGGACATTCCTCAACTGACATGACTAGACATGCCTAGGACTTTAATATGGAAGAAGGTAAGGGGTACCTGAAGGTCTACCACCAGTTTCCATTGGCAGGTCTCAAGGTGGCTTCGTGATGACCCACAAATTTGACCAAGGTACATGAGGTTAGACAGGGATCAGATGAGTCACCTGCTGACTTTTTAGAGCCACTCATGGAGACATTCCATTAGTATACACCCTATGACCCCAGCAGTGAGGAACACAAAGCTACTGTGACTATGGCTTTTATAGACCAGGCTAGTAGAGATAACAGAAAAAAGCTTCAGAGGCTAGAAGATAAGTCGTTGAGGGATTTAGTATACGTTGCTGAGAAAGTCTACTATAACAGGGAGACAGAGGAGGAGAAGGAGCAGAGAAAGAGAAAGGAAGAGGACAAATGGGAGATGAAAAAAGAAAAGCAACAGGCAAGGAATCTACAGAGAATATTGGCTACAGTAGTTAGGGAAAGCAAAGAAGAGAGATTCCAATCAAAGAGAGACAGAAAATCCCTTCAAAAGGCCCAGTGCACATATTGAAAAGAGAGGAGACACTGGAAAGGAGAGTACCCTAACAAATGCCGGAGGTGGGAAATCCCAGGCCTTGGGAATCCTCCCCCCCCAAACGGTGAAGGTGATAGCCCTTGGGGAAGACAAGAATAGGGAGGATGTGGTTCAGACACTTTCCCAGAACCTAGGGTAACCCTGAGAGTGGAGGGGAAACCCAGTCAAATCTTGGTGGACACAGGGGATTACTCAGGCCTCCTCCAAGCTGATGGCCCCATTTCCACAGAAAAAATATCTTGGGTCCAAAGAGCCACTGGCATCAAGATGAATTCACGGACTACCAGAAGAATAGCGGACCTAGGGATGGGTCAGGTATCCCATTCATTTATGGTCATCCCAGACTATCCCTACCCTCTGTTGGGATGAGACTTACTCTCCAAGATAGGGACCTACATAAACTTCCTGCCCAATGGGCCTCAACTAACTGGCCCAAAAGGAGAGCCTGTCAGTGGAGGAAAGACCTCTCTGACTGCTCCTGGCCAGGAAATAAGGCTACTTAGTTTACAGACAGGAGCAGTTTTCTCCAAGAAATTCAGAGACAAACAGGTTTTGTTGTGGTGGATGGCACAAATGTCATCAGGGCAGAACCTCTTCCCCCTAGCACCTCTACCCTCTGAAATGTCAAGGCAGAAAGTGGAGCTAATTGCCCTCACCAAAGCCTTGGAACTTGGGGTCAACAAGAAAATTAACATCTGCACAGATAGCAACTATGTCTTTGCCACAGCCCATGTCCACAGGGCTATATACCAAGAGAAAGAACTGCTCATATCAGAGGGGAAAGAATTTAAAAAGCAGAAAATCTTGGATCTCTTGGATGTCCTGATGAAGCCAGCAACTGTGAGCATTATTCATTGCCCAGGACATCAGAAGGGAAGAGACTCAGTTGCCCCAGGGCAATAACCAGACAGATCAAGTGGCTATGTAGGAGCCTATCCCAGTAATGGGCCTACAAGAGACACTTGCTGGGGAATGGGACTGGACTAAGGGATGGCCCCACTTTAAATAAATGGAGAAGAAAGAACTTAGATTGCTAACCACCCTACTAACTATTACCTAGAGGAAGGGCAATGTTGCACACAAGAAGGGAAAACTATACTCCCCAGAAAGCAAGCAAAAAACTTAATAGGCCACATGCACAGATGGAATCATTTAGGGGATATAAAGCTTTTCCAAGAAGTTAACAGATCTAAAGTACATATAATGGACCTCAGGTTTTGGGCCAGAGAGTTAGTAGAACAGTGTAAGTAAGGTATGTCAGATAGTCAATGCTCAGGTGGCCAAGAGTAAATAGGGCAAAAGACCTAGGGGAGAACGGCCTGGAGTATATTGGGAGGTCAATTTAATAGAAGCCAGGAAAATATGGTTGCACCTATCTTCTAGTGTTTGTGGATACTTTCTCTGGATGGGTTGAGGCTTTCCCCATAAAGCAGGATACAGCTACCATGGTAGCCAAGAAGATATTAGAGGAAATTTTCCCAAGGTTGGGAGTGCCCAAGGTAATTGCATCAGACTACTGTCCTGCTTTTGTAACTAAGCTAAGTCAGGGATTGGCAGAGATATTGGGGACTAATTGGAAGCTCCATTCTGCATACCATCCCCAGAGATCAGGGCAAGTAGAGAGAATGTACAGAACCCTAAAAGAGAGCTTAAATAAATTGTCCTTGGAGACTGGAGCTGACTGAGTAATGCTCCTTACCCTGGCCCTGTTCCAAGACCAGAACACCCTCTACCATTTTAACCTGACTCTTTTTAAGATCCTGTATGGGACCCTACTGGGCCACGCCAGGAGAAGGGGTGCAAGCGTGGACAGAGTCTCCTGGTCCCAGTTCCTGTGGTGGCTGGTGGGGCTGGGAGGGAGTGCAGGTGGGGATTGGAGAGAGAGAGAGAGAGAGAGAGAGAGAGAGAGAGAGAGAGAGAGAGAGAGAGCTACCCAGGTCAGGATGCTCTGATACACTGTTTGGGAGGGGTTAAGGGTTTGGTAACTGAAACCTTCCATTGGCTTGGTTTGGGGACTTTGTAGTGCCTCATTTGCTTACCTGGGACTCAGGGTTGCTTTCTATGTGACAAATCTCACATGCCAGGCCTCTCTCTATACAGGAGTTGTAAAGGCTGTGGCTGGTTTTACAGGAGTCTTCCAGGAGCATTGGCTAAAACATGGTCTGGTCCCTCATGGAAATTCCACAGCTCATGGATATTTCACTGGGTCTCCCAGAATTTTTAGCCTGTGCTCAACCTGGAGTCAGATTGTCTGCCACAGGCCACTGCTCCACAGGACCCCTACTCCCTTGACCTTGACTCTTGACCCTCCCACCCCAGAGTGACTTTTCAGGCTGACAAGGATCTTATGGCTCGATTGCAAGCTTTCCAGATCAGTCACCAGGAATTGTGACCTAAACTTAATGCCCTGTATAATGCAGGTATCCCAGAGGTTCCACATGAGTGCCAAGTTGGAGATTGGATATATGTTAAGAGAACTTGTGCTAAAAACATGGAAGCAAAGTGGAAAGGGCCATTCCTGGTGTTGTTGACCACCCCAACTGCGGTTAAAGTGGAAGGAGTAACTGCCTGGATTCATGTAACTCATGTCAGACTAGCACCTGTGCCTGACACCAACTGGAGAGCAGCCAGACACCCAAGCAAACCCCTTCTGCAAGGCCAAAGAAACCATGAGATGGCTATGATGTATCTTCTGGCACTGAGTCTCAGCAATCCTCATAGCCCTACCAAAGTGACTTGGCAAGTACTCTCAGCCACTGGGGATGTAGCTTGGTTCACTATAGTGTAATACCCACCTTATACCTGGTGGCCAGATCTTGTCTTTGATCTCTGTAAGTTAGCAGTGGGCCTTGACTCCTGGGATATCCGTACCCTAAAGACACAGGGGGAGAGATTACTCAAATGTGGAGGATGAGGGCCTTGTGAATCTAAACTCTGTCCTTGGAGGGTGAGGCTTAGGGCAAAGACACCCAAAGTTGAGGAATGTCCTCTAAGAGATCCCCATATATGTATGCCCCCAAGATGGGAGAAGCCAGCAGCAGGCTCATCAGTGTGGGAGGGGGGGGCGGCTACCACTTTTTCTGTGCTACCTAGGAGTGTGAAACTGGTGATAGACCTTCAGGTACTCCTTGCCTTCTTCCATATTAAAGTCCCAGTCATGTCTAGTCAAGGGAAATCCGCTGTCAGCAATAGCCTGATCAATCGATAGTGCCCCTGTGTCTGAGGGGACATTCTTTCTGGTTTCCTGCATTATCCTCTCTTGATCTGTTGAATATCATCCCACATGGGCTGGTGAGTAAACAAAACAGTCTCAAAGAGATTAATCACCCCCTTGGGGTTATCTGAAAAGGGAGTGAGGGGTGTTGGGCCTTCCAGTTGTACAAGTTGAGCAAAGAGAAGAGCCATTATTGCCTGACCTGATTGCCCTCCTCATCTACGGGCCATAGGCTTGAGGGGGAGGGCCATGGTTGTATCAGGTGAAGGGGCCCTTTTGCTCCAGGTCCCCGTGGCTGTTCCCGATTTCAAGGGTCCCTCCTCATCCTCCCCCCTTGCTGAGGCCGGAGGAAGGGGCATAAAGAGTTATTGGATGAGGGCTCAAGCGAGATTCTTGAGGAGGGGCCATGGGAAACAGGGCCATGGTAGGGAGTTAGGGGGTGGAGGATCCATCAGTAGCAGATCCACTGTGGAAGGGTCCTGGAGGATATTCTTTACAGACTCATTGATCTCTACAGGGTTCTTCTCCTTCAAAAAAGCTTTTATCCAAGGCAGGGGGGTCCTCCACTAGATCCTTTCAGGTAACTATATAGGGATCCTGGCCTAAAGACTTTTTCCTCTACTGCTTTGATCACCTGCAAGTCGAAGGTCCCTATGGGTAACCACCCTACTCGAAAGGCGGGCCATTCACAGAAGCAGAGAGTAACTAACTTATCCTTCTTTACTACTACTGACAAGTTTTCTCCTCTTTCCCTAACTTCCTGCCAGTGGTTAACTAGGATGTTTAACTGGGTAGATTCAGTCTGCCCATGTACAAAAAAAAAAAAAAAAAAAAAAAAAAAAAAAAAAAAAAAAAAAA